>JAPPVO010000014.1:159254820-159421870 GCA_030407325.1 Camellia japonica | reverse complement strand
ACTATGTGTTTGTGTGTAAAAGTGTGATGAAAAGGCACTTTTAAGCACAAATATGAGAGAAAGGAGGAATTATAGAGATAAAGATGTATGTATAGCTTCAAGCAATTTTTCTGAACCTGGAGAAGGGAGAGAGGGCCTCCCTTATATAGAAAACCAAGCCTCAAGCTTGTTGAACAAGCTTGAAGCTAGATGCAATCCCTCCATACACGTGTATGGAGGATGGTTTCTGTGCTCACCAGCTGTCACAGCTGGCAAGAAAATATCTGCAGGAAACTGTAGGAAAGTTGCCGACTAGTTGAAGTTGTCGGCCAGCTACTTGCACTAGTCGGCCGACCAACACAAGTGGTTTGCAAGAATAAAAAGTGGTCGGCAAGGGGGGAGAGGTGGTCCGCACCAAGAAAGCAAGGTGGTGGCATGGCTGCCGACCACTTTTGGTGGTCCAAAGACCACCAAGACCAGTTAGCTGACCAGAAAATTGGCTGGCGAGGAAAAAAAGTGATTTTCAGGGAGAGAAACTGGTCTACAATCCTTATTCCACCCTCCAAGCAAGGAAAACAAGATTTGTGCCAAAAACAAACCAAAAAGGATGAAAGACGAAAGTCCGAGGGACAAGGCGCGCAGTCGGAAGCCTCAAAAACTAGTCTACGGGCACCAAAAGTGCTCTACGGGAGGGAAAAATGGTCTACGGCCACAAAAAGTGGTCTACAAGATCTCTGTGTCCCTCTAGACCAAGGCAACAAGGCATGGTTCAAAAACCAAGCCAAGGGGAGAACGTTAAGCGGTCCCGAGACAAGGCGCACGGCCGAAGGTTTCGGAAACCGGAAACTAGTCTACAAGAGGGAAAAGTGGTCTACGACCACAAAAAGGTGGTCTACAGACCTCTCTCTTCCTCCAGGGAAGGTCAACAAGGCTTGGTCCACAAACCGAGCCAAAACACAAAGAGTTCAGAGGCCTAGAGGCAAGGCACTCAGCCGAAAACTCCGGAAACTCGAAATGAGCACAAACATGCGCGATCATCGAGCGCTCAATCGATGACGTCTGAGTCTTAAGGTCGGTCAAAAATGGGTTGTCTACACCATCATAGCTGAGGCGAATGTTGCTGCACTAAGACAGGCAAAGGCACCGGTGACTAAATGGAAAGGTAAGAGGCCGGGATCTAATTTCAAGAAGGGTCGGAACAACTTCAACACTCCAGCAAACAAGAGGCAGAATACAGGATCATTTACTAGTTCAGGCCAAGGGAATGATACACCTATCTGCCCAGAGTGTGGAAAGAGACATAAGGGAGTTTGTCGCAGGACTTCTGGTGCATGCTTTCGGTGTGGAAAAAAATGCCACATGATTAAGGATTGTCCTTTAGTGTCTCAAAGCACAAGCCAGTCTAGGGGTAACTCAACTGCATCAGTGTCAGCACCAAGGGTAAATTCAAAAGCAGCTACGGGGAAAGAAACTCTAAAGCAAGGACAGGTTTTTGCATTGGTACCAGGTGATGTGCAGACTATAGAGACGGCTGTGTCAGGTATTCTTCTTATCTGTTCTCAGAATGCATATGTATTAATTGAGTCGAGGTCTACACATTCTTTTGTGTTCTATGCTTTTGCTCCAAAACTACTTAGACCCTTGGAACCAATGAACTACGTATTGGTTGTAACCTCTCCGGCAAGAGAAACTATGATCTGTGCATCTATGTATCCTGCGTATGAAATCATTATTGGAGACATGAATTTGTATGTGGATTTGTTACCTTTAGACATTGCATATTTTGATGTAATCTTGGGGATGGATTGGTTAGCGAAGTATTGTGCTACAATTGATTGCTCAACCAAACAAGTTGTGTTCCGTTTACCTGAAAGGCCTGAATTTACATTTAGTGGGGATAGTGTCATATCTCCCTCATATTTGATTTCCTCCATGAAAGCGAATAGATTGATTAATAAGGGTTGTAAGGGATTTCTATGTTCGGTACTAACAGTGCCAACTACTACTAAACCAGATGTGAGTAGTATTCCTGTGGTGAAAGAATTCCCAGATGTATTTCCAGATGATTTGCCCGGAAATTTGATTGATAGAGAAATCAAGTTCACTATTGAGATAGTACCAGGCACCCAGCCGATTTCCAAGACTTCATACCGGATGTCAACTACCGAGTTAAAAGAGTTGAAAACTTAGTTACAAGAATTGTTGACTAAGAAATTTATCAGGCCTAGTACATCTCCGTGGGGTGCTCCAATGTCATTTGTCAAGAAGAATGATGGAACCCTAAGGCTTTATATTGACTACCGGGAGTTGAATAAGGTGACAATTAAGAATAAGTACCCATTGCCACGTATTGATGATTTATTTGACCAATTACAAGGGGCACAGGTGTTTTCTAAAATTGACCTGCGATCTGGATATCACTAGTTAAAAGGTAAAGCTGAGGATGTGGAGAAGACTGCCTGCCGAACAAGATACGGTCATTATGAATTCCTCGTTATGCCTTTTAGGGTTACTAATGCACCGGCTGCTTTTATGGATCTAATTAACAGAGTTTTTAAGCCATTCCTTGATGAGTTCATTATGGTCTTTATCGATGACATTCTGATCTATTCTAAGAACAAGGAGGAACATGAACACCACTTAAGACTTACTCTTCAAACGTTGAGGGAGAAGAAATTGTATGCTAAATTATCAAAATGTGAATTTTGGTTGGATAGTGTGACATTTCTGGGATATGTGATAACAAAAGAGGGTATCTCTGTTGATCTACAAAACATAGAGGCTATTGTAAATTGGCCGAGACCAGCGAATGTGACAGAAGTTTGCAGTTTCTTGGGCTTGGTTGGATACTATCGCAGATTTGTGAAGGATTTTCAAAGATTGCTTTGCCACTTACTCAATTGACACAAAAGGGAGTACCATTCGAATAGACTGATCAAAGAGAGGCATCTTTTCAAGAATTAAAGACAAGACATGTGACAGCACCAGTTCTCACTTTACCCTCTGGCACGGATGGCTTTACCATTTATAGTGATGCTTCCTATAAAGGCTTGGGATGCGTGTTGATGCAAAACGAAAGGGTGATTGCTTATGCTTCCCGTCAGTTAAGACCACATGAAAAGAGTTACCCAACTCACGATCTAGAATTGGCTGCAGTGATTTTTGTATTGAAAATTTGGCGCCACTATTTGTATGGGGCTACATGTGAGGTGTATACGGATCACAAAAGTTTGAAATATTTTTTTACCCAGAAAAAGCTAAACATGAGACAACGTAGATGGCTAGAGTTAATTAAGGATTATGATCTGTAAATTATGTGTCATCCTGGAAAAGCTAATACAGTGGTCGATGCCCTTAGTCGAAAATCCATAGGAAACTTAGCTTGTTTACTCGCCAGACAGAAAACAGTAGTACAAGAGTCGGCAATAATTGAACGGGTCAAGGAGAAACAATCGCAAGATGAGCTCCTCAAGAAAATAATGGATGAGTGGGAATCTAACCCTAGACAGGGATTTAGTTTTGAGAACGCTACACTCAAATTTTAGGGACGGTTATGTGTATCAAATGACAGTGGTTTGAAGAAAAGGATCCTCCAAGAAGCCCACAATTCCAAATTCTCTATCCTTCCAGGGAACAAAAAAATGTACCAAGACTTAAAGAAGAATTTTGGTGGCCGGGAATGAAAAGAGAAATTGCTGAATTTGTATCCAAGTGCTTGCAATGCCAACAAGTTAAAGTGGAACATCAACGACTCGCAGGATTACTTCAACCATTACCAATACCGGAGTGGAAGTAGGAACATATTACAATGGATTTCGTGGTTAGCTTGCCTCGTTCCAGAAGAGGTATGGATTCTATTTGGGTAGTTGTTGATCGATTGACAAAATCTGCTCATTTCTTACCCGTCAAAACGACATATAATGTGGATAAATTAGCGACCCTATATATGAACGAAATTGTGAGATTACATGGCGTGCCTGTATCGATTGTGTCTGATAGAGATCCAAAATTCACTTTGAGATTTTGGCAAAATTGGCAAAAGGCAATGGGAACGGAACTGAGGTTGAGTAGTGCATACCATCCACAAATAGATGGCCAATCAGAAAGGACAATACAAACACTAGAGGATATGTTACGTATGTGTGTGTTCGATTTTCAGGGAAATTGGGAAACACATTTGCCATTAGTTGAGTTTGCATACAACAATAGTTATCACTCGAGTCTTGGCATGGCACCATACGAGGCTCTTTATGGCAGGAAATGTCGATCGCCAATTTGTTGGGTAGAGGTTGGAGACAAACCGTTATTGGGATCTGAACTTGTAAAAGAGACTACAGAGAAAGTGAAATGGATTCAGCAACGATTAAAAATAGTGCAAAGCCGACAGAAAAGTTATACTGACGTGCATAGACGGGAAAGAGAATATGAAGTAGGCAACCATGTTTTCGTCAAAGTTACGCCAATGAAGGGACACACTCGTTTTGGAGTTAAGGGTAAGTTAGCACCTTGATATATCGGACCGTATGAGGTTATTGAGAAACTGAGTCCGATGGCATACCGAATAGCCCTACCTTCGAATATGGAACACATGCATAACATTTTCCATATTTCCATGTTAAGAGAATCTCTCTTAGACCCTCAACAAGTTATTGAACCTACTCAGATACTTATGAATGATGACACTATACGTATACAGAACGACCTATCCAGATTGTTAGCCGTTATATTAAGAAGTTGAGGAATAAGGAAATTCCATTGGTAAAGGTGGACTGGCAGAACCACAATGGCTTGTATGCAACTTGGGAAAGAGAAATTGATATGCAAGAAAAATACCTTGGACTTTTTCCATTAGACCCTACAGTCTTCACACCCTACAGTCTTCACTGAAGAAGGTACTTGAGTTTGGAGGACCAAACGCCCAAGAGGGAAAGACTGTAACACCCGCCTTTTACTTAGCCATCACTTTTATGATTAATCTAAACTATGCATTTATCTGTGCCTTATATGTTTATTTATGTGCATTATGTTTGTTAACAGATATGTTATTTTATGAAAAGACCAGTCTGGTTCGTTAAATCATAGAGTTATAAAATTAGTTAGTGGACTAAGTGGGTAAGTTTATACACCTTAATTAGGTCAAGTAATAATTTAATTAATTAACTAGTTAATGTAAGTGTAGACACCCCATTTTGACCAGCCCTAAGACTTGGGTACTTTATTTTGACCACCCTCACTAGAAAAATCAAATTGAAATTTTAATCCCAAAACTCACCCCTTTTGGTTAACATATTTTTATTTGAATTTATAATTGTGTATAATTTTATATAATTTTGTGTGTTTATACAAATTTTTAAGTGTGTTTATATGACTTGGCATATGATATTCTATAAATAAAAAAAATGATAAAAAATGATAAAAACACAAAAAAAGAAAAATAGAAATAAAACATAAAATAAAAAGAAATAAAAAAAATGGGAACACACTCATCACACACAGACCTACAATAATTTGTTTAAAGGAGTGGTGCAGGGGGGTGGTGACAAAAGTGGTTTAAAGAGTTGTTTAAAGGAGAATAAAATGATGGAGGATTGTCTGAGGGGTCTATGGAATAAAAACACACTCATGATACACACACCCGGGACATGCAAAAGAACCTTCACTCATGACACACACTCAGTGATCTCTCTCTCTCGGGAGGTTTTTTTTTGGGTTTTTAAAAATGTAAAGCCACACACCCAAGGAGAGGGCTCTCGCCTTCCATAACAAACACTGAGGGGGAGCTCACGGCAGCAAAAAACAAACACACCCAGCAAAGAGGAGGAAAGAAAACCAACACACCCAGCAACCTGTGACACACACGGGTAGAGAGGGAAGAGAGACATTCACAGAGTGCACACACCCACACATCCTCAAACACACACACACAGACACGGGTAGAGAAGGGGAGGCACACTGATCACACATTGGCACCACACCCACACCACACACAGTCTCTCACACACTCTCTAGAGACCACACGGACAGCAGCTGGGGGGGGGGGGGGGGGGGAGGAGACACCACACACCCATCTCTCTCCCCCTCACGGCAGACCCATGCACACCACACAACACAGCACCAACCCATACTCACCCAACACACCCATCACCCACAACCACCGTGGCCATCCTGCACTCACCTCACCACTCCATTCACTGCACACACTCTCACCAAGCCACCATTGACACCTCACCCATCACCCACGGCAGCCACCCCGCAGCCACACCACACCATCACCATCGGCACCAACCCACCACCATCCAGCACCACCACTGCCATCCTACATATACACACGGGTAGAGCGAGAACGAAGAGCACACACCCACCAAATGCACTCTCTCTCTCGGCTAACATATCATTCACCCATACACCACTCAAACACACACCAACATACCCACGGCATCCCTCTCTTCTCCCTCACGGCATCCCTCTCTTCTCCCTCACGGCTCTTGACACACATGCACGGTAACACACAAACACAGCTCATACTCAACACACCCAGCAGCCACGATGAAGCACACCCAGCAGAGGCACACATGCACGCACTTACACCATGATCCACACCACACAGGGACACACCATGCACACACAAGCACGGGCTCTCTCTTCTCTCTCTAACCCACCTTTCACCCATGCACACACAAGCACGGGCTCTCTCTTCTCTCTCTAACCCACCTTCCACCCATGCATGGCACATGCACACACGCATAGCATGCACCCACAACACTCAGCAAACCCACACACGGGCATGGAGAGAAGACCCATCTCTCTCTTCTCTCTCTAGACATTCGGAGAGACCAACCATAAGCTGCCTCTCTCTCTCTCTCCCCCGAAATTCTTCTTTGGAGCCATGCATGAAGTTCTTCTCTTCCCTTATATAGCAGCAGCGAATCACAACCGTTGAGTAAGGTCTCGGACTTTGACATCGGAGCCAGTGCCATTGACAAGAAAACCAGAAGCTACAGCTGTATCAAAGAAATGGTTTCTTCAAATGTTGGAAGCAGAATGGGTTTGAGAATGATAAGGGTTTTGAGTATTGGGCTTAAGTTAGTTTTGTATGGGCTTCAATTAAGTGGGCTCAATTTGTGGGCTTAATGTGGGTTTTATCAATGGGTGCTTAGTCACACAAGCTGTGTCCCTGTTTCATTTTTTTTATTTTATTTTATTTTTATTATGAGTGTTGTGAGGTTTTATTTTATTTTTATTATTCCTCTCCTCCTCTCTCGGATCTGTAATAATTCAAGTATTGTAATAATTCCCCCACCCCGCTTCTTTCTATCCCATTCTTTTATCACTTTCCCTAACTGTGTGTATGTATATATCTTGACATGCCGTGCATATCCCTGCTTTACATCCATGATCCATGCATAAGATTTGGCTAAATTTGCATCTTTATGCTTCAATTGATTATCCCATGTTTTGTGCGCTATCACATGTTTTGTAGTGTTTCACATGCCATATTCTAGAAGCCAAATCTTTAGTGCATCTCATGAGTGAATTGCATTAGAATTCTGTATATAAGATCATGCATATTTTACTAACTTTGTTTTGTAGCCGTTCGGGGGACGTCGGTCAATCTGTGAGTTTTTATGCTTTAGCATCCCATTTGTGTGTGATTTTCTTATTATGTTTAGCATCCTACCATGTGGCTATTTGTTTAAGTGATAAACTGTTTGAATGCCTGTGGATGAAGGCTTGTTGTTTGAATTGGAATAATTCAATAAATATACGTTTTAAGCCCACTTTGCAGTGGCAAATTCACAAACTTTAAGCCCACTTTGTCAAGTGGCAAAATCAAATGAATTGTTCCAATTTGAGCAAACTAGTCTATACTTCTATGCTTCACATAGTAAATTTTAGGATTTACTAAAATAATCAGAACATAAACATATAAAGAAAATAAAAGTCATATCATGGTTTAGTAGAGGCCGATCTTTTGATCGGGTGAGTGGGGGTGCTCATTATTGACCTTCCCCTCTCATACCTAAGGTTCCGAGCCAAGCATCCTTGGTTACGACGAACAGTGGCCTTGGCGCCGAGTCACGGGTTTCCTAATTTCCCAAAATATTAGGTGGCGACTCTGAGTTCTGATGACGCAGTCCATTTTTGACAAAATTGCAATAAATTGGATTTTCAATAAAAGTTGCCAAATCTGGACTCTCATCTATGTTTCACATTGCACTCGTGAGACTTGAGATCAAAGAGATCTCGGGAGTTCGAACTGTTTAACGCGCGCGGGTACCCTCCCGGGTATGTTACAGTAAGTAAAGAGGCTCTCACTTAATTAAACTAAATTAAACTAGAGATGTATTTATATATATGTGTGACCTCAATTAGAAGAGACAGAGAAGAAGATATAATCTGAAAGAGAGAGAGAGAGTGAGAGAGTGTTCTAGAGTTTGAGCTTGAGTGAGTGATCAAGAAGAAGAAGGAGAGAATTTGTGACAACTTCATCAATTAACACATTAAGGTAAAAATTCTTCCTAATTTATTGCATGAGACTAATTTTCATCTTGAATTCATGGAATTTAAGGAGAGAGTAAGGAATTGGGTAGTGTAAGTTGAGTTATAAACCCTAGTAAGAGGAGTTCTTCCATATTTTAGCTTGAATCACTTGGTTTTGTATGATTCTAAACTAGATTTCCATGGTTTTGTTGAAAAATAGAATTTCCATACATGTAACTGTTGTTTTTTCTTTAACCTTGAAGTTGTCTATGAGATTGTAGAACTTAAGTTTGAATTTAAGGTTCTATTCTTGAATTGAACATGGAAGTTGTTTGTACACCATGTTTGTTAATTTTTGGCCTTTAATTTAATTGACTTTGGATTTGATTTTGAGGAATTTAGAGCCCCAAAAACAAAGTAGAAATTCGGTTCTAGAACACCCAGAACTGTGCGTACGGCTGGAGAGCCCGCACGTGCGTGGAGCACTAGGGGAAGTGCTGGAGGCTTTCTGCATAAAAATCACTTGGTAGCACACGTGCGGAGAGGGTCCCTTATATGCAGCCAAGAAGCTCCACACGTACGGCTGTTTGACAACCTTTGTTTCACTTTTCTGTATTATTTACTCCACTCCCGGGCCTCCGTTAGCATGTTCTACATCTGTAATTGATGTTCATTTGTATTGCATAGGCATTAAATGAAGTAAAAGACATTAGATCAATCAATTTCTAAGTAATTGAACTAATTAGTTGGTTGTATGGCAAATTAAGTATGCTACGTCTATATCTGTCTGTGTAGGTCAAATGCCACGTTCCAATCACCTGCATCACAAAACCAACTGTGAGTAACACTATTGTAAAAATATGTTTAATTTAAACTACCTTCCCTCTACTTCAAATTTATGCATTGCTGTGATATGTTTCTTGAATTGATAAATGTTGATTCTATCTCTGTTTGCGTTGTTTACTGTGGTAACCTTGGCACCTGTTTATATGATTACAAAGAATCTCTATCAGTTCCATTTTATGGAACTCCTGTTTATTATAGTGTTGGCTATCATATCTAATCTCCGCTCTTCATGGCCGCTTGTTCAATCTTCATGACCATCTATCCAGTCTTCATGACCGCTTGTTCGGTCTTCATGACCGTCTGTTCGGTCTTCTAGACCGCCTGTATTTATCGCTTTTGAATATACTACATGTCATATTATGCCTCTCACATGTAATACAAACCTACTCAGTATGTACTTTATTTTACATTATAATCATCATTCAGATTCTCTTACTCAATTGTTATTCACTGGCTTTAGCTTACCTTTTAGATATATGTATATGTAAGTAATCCAGTTCAAGAGGGAACGTAGCTGACGATTTTGCCTCCGTTTTGGTCAAGCCACCTTTTGCGCCTCTCGTCAAGGTTCCCATCTGTCGAAGCACTGGCTGACCCAGTGATCACCTCTTTTGGCACTCCCACACTTGTTGTGATCGGTTGTCATTGGTGTTATAGTTCTTGGTGATGGGAATGACTTATCTCTTTTGGTTGTGTTGTAATTATAAGAGATTTGTAATACCTGGATGTACATACTTATATATTTGTATAAGGCTATATTTTGTTTCATGTAAGGTCACAGCTCGTTGGACATTATACTTTATTACATAATAGCTTCCGCTAGCCTTGTTCATTTGCCTTGTTCGATTAGGCCTTCGGTAATTGTGGATTACTGGCCTGTTACGACACTAAACCTATAAGGGTGGGTTTAGGTCGTGATAACAGTGTATGCTGAAGCTGACTATTCTGAGCACTCAAGAAAGCCAAGTCAGGATCAAGAGCTGGAGCAGATGCAGTAGAACTGGCGGAAGCTTGAAAATTGGGTCCAAGACTATTGAGAATACGAGCCAAACAGATATCCCTTCTTGGAACAGTGACACTTCCAATGGCCCCTCTGATGGCAGAAAGCGCACTCATCCAAAGCTAGAGATATCATAATAACCAGAAAGCTAACGGGTTCAAGTGTAATAAATCCTAAATAGCCAAACCAGGGGTCAAAGGATAATAAACAGGAATCTGATATGGCAAAATCTAATAAAGCAATACCAGATAGGTCAAATATGACCAAATAGAGCTAGAAAATGAGTTGTGTAATTCTCCAAAACAGATGTAGCGAATCAATTCCCCAAAGCAGAAGTAGTGAACCAGAGAAGAAATGGGTCAACCAAGAGAAATAATACCTCAGATGGGTTATGCAATCTGACCTAGAACCAGCGAGAGAGAGAAAACAGACCATCGCAAGAGAGAGCTTAATCGTGAAGCAAAACTGAGAAAGAGTGAAACAACCAGAGAACCAAAAGTTGAAGTAAAGTCCAGCAAGTCGAAGCCAAGAACCAGAGACCAATGACGAAGAGCTTTGATCGACACAACTAGAGAAAGAGAACCAAAAGTCGAGGTCGAGAGAGAAGAACAAGGTTAGACAGAGGTGCGAGAGAGAGAGAGACCTTCGTGAACCAAAATGCGAGAGAGAAAGATCCCTCACACAAACCAGATGGGTCAACGTGTTATTGAATTACAATTCTGGTGACAAATACGACTTTGATGAACACCCAATGGCAGC
The DNA here is from genome assembly GCA_030407325.1 of Camellia japonica. Classification (NCBI taxonomy): domain Eukaryota; kingdom Viridiplantae; phylum Streptophyta; class Magnoliopsida; order Ericales; family Theaceae; genus Camellia; species Camellia japonica. The sequence goes on along the minus strand of JAPPVO010000014.1, from coordinate 159,410,805 downwards.
GAAACAAACACTAAAGATCTAGACGAATTGCGATAATGAACTGCGATGACTAGACGAGCCAGACGAAGCACCCAACTCAGATGGGTCGACTTCAAGAGACCAGAGATCAGAATCAGAGATGGCTGTTAGGGTTCGAGTCCTTTAGGTTTCGAACCAAGCTCTGATACCATGTAATATTTTTGAATAAAACTGCATATTCAATTGTGTTTTAATACAATGTGTACATCTGATATATATAGCAATTCTAGACCTAATCCTAAATTGGAAACAAGAATAAGCCTAAACCAATCCTAAATAGGAAACAATATTCACAAAATATATACTATACTTAATATTATTCTCACATTCAATTCTCTTCTTCGGTTAATGTGGGTACTCAGAGAATGATTTGCGATTAGCTACAGATGGGGCCAGTTAAAGCAGGATCAAAATACTTGGGCCTTCCGTCTTGTTGAGGGAGATCCAAGAGTGAGGCCTACAATTATCTAGTGAAAAGAGTCATGGACAAGTTACAAGGATAGAAACCAAAGCTTCTTTCTCATGCTGGGCGGGAGACTTTGATCAAGTCTGTGGTTCAGACGAGATACCCTCATATGCCATGGCTTGTTTTTTTTTTTTCCTAAAACAGTTATGTGATACCATGAATTCTCTACTGCAAAAGTTTTGGTGGAAAGGGGACCCGGAGAGTAGAGGCATTCACTGGGCCTCATGGGGCAAGATGACTTTACCTAAGCTATTAGAAGGTATGGGGTTTCGGGATTTTCAATCCTTTAACAAAACCCTTCTTGCTTGCCAGGGATGGAGGTTATTTAAGTTTCCTTACTGTTTTTGTGCATGGTTCCTTAAAGGTATCTACTACCCCAATTCAGATTTTATGCATGCGATTAGAGATTAGAGAGCCCCGTGGGCATGGGTCAGTCTTTTGGATTGTCGTGAAGTGTTGAGACAAGGGGTAAGATAGCAAGTGAGTAATGGGAAGGATAAGTGGGTTCCATCGGGGAAAGGATTTCGAATCATATCTTAGAAACCTTCTAGTTATAATATTTTGATTGTGAAGGATGCTCTTCTTTCAACTGGAAATAGCTAGGATATCCCAGCCCTTAACTAAGTCCTCTCGCCCAGAAATTGAGGAAATCGTGTAATTCCCACTTCCATGTGCAATGGTGAAGACTCTCTTGTTTGGCATCACGCTCCTAATTGACAATATACGGTGCAGTTTGGGTATAAGGTTGCTGTGGGATCTCAATTTGATTTAAATTCTAGTGGACCTTCCTCATTTTTTCAGGTCCTAGGAAATTTTTGGAAGCTTATCTAGAATCTGCCCATTCCAACTAAGTTAAGGCATTTCTAGTGGCGAGTGTGTCACAATCTCTTGGCTACAGGGCAGAACTTGTTTAAACAGAGGTGTGCTCTGGATGAGGTGTGTCCTATCCTGTCCTGTATGTCGTATCAAACTTGAAACGGTTGAGCATATGTTGTTTGGGTGTCAAGCCATTTGGTTTGGTGGGATGGGTCTTCGTTTTGAGTATGGTAATTGTTGGTGAAAATACTAGAAAATTTATATTTTATTAATAAAAAATGAAAAGAAAATGAGCTATAAATAGATCAGGCTGAGGCATATCTCGTTTTCTTTAGAAGATCAAGCCCATTGCGGTAGGAAGAACCCAAATACCGATGCAGCAGTCACGAAACTATGACTTGCCCCCTCTAGGATACAACAACCTGACCACTTGTCGTATAGTTCAGGCTAACTCTGCACAAGATGGTGAACCCAAAGCTCTACAAAAAAAAAAAAAACATCCTTCTTTGGCTAGTAATCTCTCAAGTATGAAAAATAGTTGGTGTAGAAAAGAGTAAATGAGATGAACTATTTGTAGGCCACTAGGACCTTACAAATTACACCAAAAAAATAATGACCATTAAACTAGAGAAAATTGAGAGTCTCCAAATATTAACTCACCACCAAGTCCATGAATTTTCAATTAATCTCCATTCATGAACAAGACAAAAGGTCACCAAAAAACAATGAATCTTCATTCACCAAACAAAATAAGATTCATGAACAAAACCAAAAAGGTCACAAAAATAAATAAATAAAAGATATTAAAATGGTCCAACAATCCCCCACTCATTTTAATATCAACAAGGACAAGAGAGATTACCAACCAAAGATAGACAGTATGCATCATGAATGTGTGCTCTGCATTGAACCTTCATTAGTGAAACAGCAACCTCTACTCCAAAGTCAGTAGTGGTCTCAGACTTGAACTATGACTACTTAGGGGAAATAAAGTATTATTGCTCACACATAATGATCCAGGTGTTGACATAAGCTTTTAATAGCCAGCACATTACGGCCTTGTGCCTATCCCAGTTTTCATGAGCATATTTGAGAATAAGCCTTGTTCTCATAGAAAGCGGCCCTACTTCCATGCTCACATAGGTGAAATTTGTCAAAGATGTTCTTGTAATTTACACACCCTACTCAACAAGAGCTACAAAATTTCATTAAGAGTATAAAAACTCAACCCTCCAACATTACAAGACAAATGCACTTACATCATAGGGATGGACAACAAAATATTAAGGAGTGCATTTTTTACAACCACCATATGATTCGTTCTTCCCATTAAACCTAGTTACAGGATCTCTGGTCCCCAAGTTTGGTTTCCTTATACATGGTTTATGATTTTATAGGTTTCAAACCCATCCCCCTCGATGTATTCCAGACCCTATCTCTCGCCAAGGCCTTGGTTAACGGATCAACAAGATTATCACAATATTTTACATAATTCACAGTTATGATGCCATTACTCAAATAGGATCTCACATCACTATGTTTCCTTCGAATGGGTCTGGATTTACCATTATAAAAATGGTTGGTAACTCTACCAATAGCAGCAGTGCTATCATAACGAATTAACACAAGAGGAATTGGTTTTTCCCAAAAAGGGATTTCATGTAACAAATCTCTCAACCAATTCACTTCCTCACATCCTAAAGCTAACGCTATAAGCTCAGCTTCCATAGTAGAATTAGCAATTATAATCTATTTTTTAGACTTCCACCACCCAAGGTAAAAATAAAACACGAGGTAGAGAGAGAATCATCTGACAAAGTATTCTAATCAGCATCACTATATCCCTCAAGTACAGCAAGATACTTGTTATAAAACAAACCATAATTTTTAGTACCAGATAAATATCTCATAATTTTTCCATGGCTAGCCAATGATCTCAACTTGGCTTGCTAGTAAATCTGCTAAGTACTCCAACAGCATATGCAATGTCAGGTCTACTATAGTCAGTTGCATATCTCAAACTACCAATCATGCTAGCATATTCCTTTTGATTAATCACTTCTTTTTCATTTGTGACAATAGATAAATATATGCTTGCATCAAAAGAAGTAGCAACATGTTTACAGTCTAGAAAGTTATATTTCTTTAAAAAAAATTTAACATAATGCGATTGATCAAGAAAAATGCCATCATTAGTCTTGGTAATTTTAATTTCCAAAATAAAATTGGCTTCACTAAGATCTTTCATATCAAAGTGACTATTAAGAATATTTTTAGTCTCATTTATAATATGCAAATTAGAGCCAAAGATAAGTAAATCATCCACATATAGGCTAATAATCACATGTGCATTGTCACAAGTTTTATAATATATGCACTTATCACATTCATTAGTCTTATAGCCATTCTCAAGCATGCATAAATCAAATTTCTCATGCCACTGTTTAGGAGCTTGTTTTAAACCATAAGGGATTTAGTTAGCTTACACACCTTGCTTTCTTGGCCAGGCTCCACAAAGCCCTCGGGTTAGTCCATATAAATCTCCTAATCTAGATCTCCATTTAAAAATGATGTTTTCACATCCATTTGATGAATTTGTAAATCATGAATTGCAGCCACTGCTATCAACAGTCTAATGGATATAACTCTAGTAACCGGAGAAAAAGTATCAAAGAAATCAAGATCAACTTGTTGCTTAAAACCTTAAGCGACAAACCTCGCTTTATATTTATCTATAGTTCCATCTGGTTTAAATTTTTAACGAAGGACCCATTTATACCCAATAAGTTTACAACCTGGAGGTAAATCCACTAGCTTCCATGTTTTATTTGAAAGTAGTGAATCTATCTCATCATTTACAGCCTATCTCCAGAAAATAGCGTCAGGTGATGATAAAGCTTCTTGCACCATGAGAGGAATTTCTTCCACATTGTAAAGATAATAGTCAAGGCCAAAATCTTTTTCAACTCTAGCTCGTTTACTCTTTCTTGTTTGGATTTGAGAATTTTCTTGTTCTTGAAAAACTTGAGATGGAGTAGAAGAGCTAGGCATAGATAAAATATTTTCAGAAATTATTTGACCCACACTATTTCTAGATTTGAAAGGAAATTTATTTTCATGAAAAAATAACATCACCTGATTCAAAAATAATATTATTTTGCATATCAAAAAATTTATAAGCTGTACTATGCAACGCATACCCAAGAAAAGCACAAGTGGTAACTTGTTCACCAAATTTAGGTCGTTTAGAATCTGTAAGCCTCGCAAAAGCTAAATAACCCCAAACCCTCAAATAACCTAGATTTGGTTTATGCCCCCGCCACAACTCTTAAGACACAATTTTAGTCTTTTTGTACGGCACTCTATTTATCACATGGCAAGCTGTCAAAATAGTATCGCCCCAAAGATTTGAGAGAGCACCTGAATCAATAAGCATAACATTCGTCAAGCCAATTAATGTTCTATTTTTTCTTTCAGCTACGCCATTAGATGAAGGTGAATATGGTGAAGTAGTCTCATGAATAATTCCCAAAAACTGAACAAAAGAGTTGAATCCAAGAGATTCATACTTCCGGCATCTATCACTTCTAAGTCTCTTAATCTTTTTACCGAATTGATTTTCCACTTCAAGAAGAAATTCTTTAAATTTTCAAAAGCATCACTTTTATTTTTTAATAAATATACGTTTGTGTATTTTGAAAAATCATCAATAAAAGTGATAAAATATCGGTTACCATCCCGAGTTAAAATTCTTTTAAACTCACAGAAATCAGTATGAAATAATTATAACAATTCGGTATTTTTCTCAACACTTCTATGAGGCCTCTTGGTAATTTTTGCTTTACTGCAAACTTCACATTTCTCAAAATTTTTTGTCACTGTAGGAATTAATCCTAAACTACTCATGATTCCCACATATTTACTGTTAATATGACACAAGCGAGCATGCCAAAAATTAATAGAAGACAACATATAAACCGACTTGGTAGATGGTTTGTTAATCTCAACATTCAGTTTGAACATCCCATCATAAGCATAACTCTTACCCACAAAAATACCCTTCTTGGTAATCACATATTGATCAGATTCCACAGTTCGCTTAAAACCAACCTTATTCAACAAATAACTTGACATCAAATTCTTCCTCATGGACGGTGTATAAAGCACATCTTTTAAAGTAAGTACACATCCAGAGGTGAACTTAAGGTCAACCTCACCACTCCCAAGTATCTTGGCTTGACTAGAGTCACCAAGCATAATTGTTTTCTCATCATCAAAGGGAGTATATACCTTGAACCAAGTTTTATCATAACAAACATGTCTATTAGCACCAGAATCTACCCACCAACCATCCACATAATTAACCATGCAAATGTCTGTAATCATTGCCACAAATGGCTTATCAATAACGTTAGCCTTTGAGGCAGGTACACGTTTTCGGAATTTACAAGTTTGAGCAATATGTCCACTTTTGCCACAGACAAAGCATGTAAAATTTTGTGGAGGTGATGGACCTTGGTTCTTATTTGGATTAATCCATTTATTGTGAGGTTTACCATAATTCTTCGTATTCTTTTTATAAGGCTTCAAATAAGTATTCTTGAAATTGTGACCTTTTAGTAAGTTATTATTTGCTGAAACAAAGTTTACCTTTGTAGTAGAATCATCATTACCCTCTTATGTTATTAATGCATCTTGGCCTTTAGCTTCCTCTTCAACTCGGATGTGAGTGATTAACGCCTCTAAGGAAGTCTTCTTTTGTTTGTGACGCATGCTCTTTTGGAATTCTCTCCAAGATGGCGGTAGCTTGTCAACAAGTCTTGCAACTACCAAGTTGTCACCAATCTTGATACTTTCAGAACTTACTTCTGCAACTATCATTTGGAAATATTGTGCTTGCTCTACAACAGATTTTTCATCCACCATTTGGAAATGAAAAAAGCGGCTAGCTGCATACTTTTTTGCTCTTGCCTCTTCAGTATCATTTAGTCTGTAAAGCTTTCCAAATTTTCTTTGCGGAAGTGTAAGTGGTGTCATAGTAATCATAAAATTGATCAGCAAGGCAATTTAAGAGATAAAAATGGCATTTATACCCATCTGTACTATAGGAAGCCACTTTTGCTTCATGTGTCTCATAGTCTTCATCATTCATCTCCTCGGTTGAGATTTTGTTTGGGTTTTTCTCGATCAGAACAGAAGCAACTTTCAACAGGATGAGGTAAAAAAAACTTTTCCTTTTCATTTCTTAAAATGAACTCTCTTGAACTTGAAAGGCTTGTTGAGATGTCCAATTCCATTATTAGTTTTTTCTGGTACTTGTTCCATGTTGATCTCCTTAAAATTGTTGGTGAAAATACCAGAAAAATTATATTTTATTGATAAGAAATGCAAAAAAAAAAATGAGATACAAATAGATCAAGCTGAGGCACGGATATCTCATTTTCTTTAAGGAGATCAAGCCCATTGCGATAGGAAGAACCCAAATACCGATGCAGCAGTCACGAAACTATGGCTTGTCCCTTCTAGGATACAACAATCTGACCACTTGTCGTATGGTTTAGGCCAACTCTGCACAAGATGGCGAACCCAAAGCTCCACCAAGAAAAAACACCCTTCTTTGGCTAGTAATCTCTCAAGTATAAAAAATAGTTAGTGTAGAAAAGAGTATATGAGAGGAACTATTTATAAGCCATTAGAACCTTACAAATTACACAAAAAAATAATAACCATTAAACTAGAGAAAAGAGAGAGTCTCTAAATATTAACTCACCACTAAGTCCATGAACTTCCAATTAATCTCCATTCATGAACAAGATAAAAGATCACTAAAAAATAATGAATCTCCATTCACCAAACAAAATAAGATTCATGAACAAAATCAAAAAAGTCACAAAAAAATAAATAAATAAATAAATAATATTAAAATGATCCGATAGTAACATCACCTATGTCATTTGTTGGACGTGAGTTCATTCAGAATCATTCTAATGCATCTGATTACATGACTCTTTCGAGCCGAATTGTGTGGAAGACTAGGAATGCTCTAGTCTTTAATCACATACCTGTAGACCCCCTCTCGGCAGTCTTCAAAATCTCCTTCCTCCATTCCATTTTGTCCTCACCCTCTTCACCTCTAGCTATGGTTATAGTGTCACACAACTTTGGAAATCATCAATGACCTGGTTTTGTGCTATAATTTTATTTTATTTATTTTAAAATTTGTACTAAAATGTTTGGTGCAAGTCTTTGTTTTTATAAAGTAAAAATAATCTAAAAATATAAGAATAAATTATATTTATAATTCTTGTAATTTGTCTCTAATATTAATTTGGTTCCTATAATTTTAATTTCATCAATTTACTAGTCTAATTATGAAGTTAAGAGAAAAATAGTATATTTATTACGTTCAAATGAATTGAGAGAGGTTAATGACCAATTTAAAATGGTTTATTTCATTTTTAATAAACAATTATTTTTTAATTATCCCTTGGTTTATAATTTCAATCATCATTGTATCCTTTAATTGGTTAGAACGTGACAGAGAAGTGACCTTCTAAATACACTTTTTTTTTTTTTTTGGGTAAGTACCTTCTAAATATACTTGCTTTATTTGTTTTTCATATTTTCTGTTTTTTCTTTCCTGAAAATTGTGATGCTAAATATTATTAAAACTACCCTGTATACACACACGCACACATATATATGGATGCATGGATGTGTGAAACAGAATCAATTCTTATAGGGGCAGTTGTGTTTTTTTCATTAATCATCTTCAAGTTCAATGTACTATCAAAATTATAATTTTGTTTTTGCTGTTTTTGTTATATAAATATGAACCTTTTGTTTTCACTTTATAATAAGAGAAAAGAGAGAGTGCTAAGTTGTACCTGTCTAAATCAACTCTCGTCGATCATGAATAAGGAAGGGAAAGAAAAGTGAATGAAATATAAATTTCTTCTTTTTCTCTTCTTTGTTTTTTTCACTTTTCCCTTCTCTTTTTGTTTTCTTTTGCAAATTACTTCTCAAATTTATGATCCAATCTTAGTTGTCCTATAGACCATCTTAAGAAGTAAAAAGTTTGATATAATTTTAAAAAGAAAAAGTTCATTAAAGAAGAAAAAAGACTGAAAAAAAATGAGCCAAGCTTCATTAGTACTATTATACCTTCATCAATTCATTTTCAATTCTTTCTCTTTAGGCATTGTTTGGTATGCGATTATTTTAGTCTAAAAGTCAAAAAATTATTAAAAAAATAAAAAGCCTGTAATCTATACTAAAAAGTAAAAAAAATTATTTTTCTCTCTACTTTTTGCACATCTTTTCGTAAAAAATTAGAAAGTCATTACAAACATACAAAAAATTTTATCTCATATTTTCATCAAAAAATTAAAAAATTATTAAAATAGTATGTTCCAAAATAAGACCTAAGTCTTGGCTATTACTTCCTTAATTAGTCGAACCCTTTTGGGTTATTTTTTAATTTTTTGGCTTAATTTTGTTTTTCTTGCATAGGCTGCCGGGAAGTACAGACAAGAAGGGAAAAACATGCGTGGTCCAAGACGGAGATGTCATATTGTTCAAGATCAATGTTTCTCGTGGTGTAGTTTAAAAAAGAAAAAGAAAAATGTTTTTGGTGGTGGGAAGAAGTGAGATATGCACACATTAGGATGTATGAGTTCTCATCATTTATTATGTGTAATTTTCTCTGAAAAAAAAAAAAACTCTTATCTTGTTTTGCATTTGCCGAAATTTTTGACTGATGAGTAGATCCCCTAGTATAGTGGGATTTGCGGAATACTAGGCTACTAGCTATGAACTCAAAATTAATTACAGTCTCTTTTGGTAGAATTGTGAAAAAATAATTATAGATTATAATTTATGAGATTATAACTTATAATTGTGAATATAAGTTGGTAACTTGTTTGGTGCAGTCGTGGTATTATAGATTTAAACAATAGAGTAGTGTTTGGTAAATAAGCTGTAAAATAGCTTTTTATTGTGTAATTGTTATTTTTGCCCTTATGAACATAAAAATTGTAATTTTGTCATTTTCTTCACTTTAAATTTTGAGAAAGTTATTTCATTAATAGAAGTTGATATTAGTACCTAATTTGGTATATTTTTCCATTACCTTTTTTAAAAAAAAAATATTGAGTGCACAAGGGAACAAGAAAATATCATTGTAATAAAAATACAATAAATTACTATGAAGAAAATAAAAATAAAACTTCCTTGATATTTAAAGAACTCTAATTTCGTCTGCAAATTGACATACAAATATTATGTCTCCTCACTTACATCTCGTTGTCATCACCTGTAACATTAAGATCCTTCCTCTTCATTAGGCACATAATCCGTAAATCTATCATAAGAGTCAAATACAATATTGTGGAACTAACTTCATCGGATGAAATTATGAATTGTCATTATTGTACAAACAAGTTTATCTTTTTCATCTTATCCAAACATTTTTTTATTTTGGATAATAATATATGAATAGCCCAATTTAAAAAATTTGCCTTAGGCCCCTCTCTAATAATTAGGCCCCTCCCTAATAACACAGGGCCAATCTTGTTTATGTACTTGAGATATAGACAAGATTATCGTGATAGAAAGAAATTGCATACAAAGTTATGTAACTAAGTTGTGGACCTATTACATTTAAAATAAAATTTAATACTCCCTCCGTCCCAAAATAATAGTCTCTTTTGGGGAATTCAACTTTTTTGGTAGTACAATTATTGCTTTTGAAGAAAGTTGATTTTCCAAAATTATCCTTTTGATAGTACATTTTTGGGAATATCAATGTCATAATTGTACTTTTTATATTGTTTATTAATTTAAAAGAAGGGCAAAATAGGAAATTTATATTATTTTTGTGCTTGATTTTTTAAGAGGGACTAATATTTTGGGACAATGAAAAATGGAATAAGGGACTAATATTTTGGGACGGAGGGAGTAAGAATTTTGCTAATATAAAAATATTATTATTAGTTGATGAGGCATGGTATAGATAACTATGTTAACCAATGCTTACCTTTCTCCTTTCTCCTTTCTCTATATTTCCCAATTCAACCAAACAAGGGAATATATCATTTTCTTTTTCCTCATTCCCTTCTCTTCTTTTCACTTTTCCTACCAAACAAGTTTATTTTAAAAAATTCACATCTTATCATAGTAATGATCATAGGAGGTTACCAGAAACAAGACATGGTCATAAGAAATGCAAGTGAAAGGAATGGAAAAGCATAAAGATAGCTAGTCAACTACTATTTTAGATAAGCAAAACTTAACAAAGCATATGCAATTGTATTGACAATACTAGTAATAAGAAAATAAAAAACCTGAAATTTATTTATCACCTAGAAAAAGATTATTGAATGTTGTTCACAATTGGATTAATATCAGATCGTCAAGAAAAATAAAAGAAAAGAAAAATTACACGTAAAATGTTTGAGGAATTGGATGGTGGCGCCTGTTATAGATGTCAACTGCCACCACAATTTCTCGGCAATCAAAGGAAGTCATTTGGAACTTTAATTTGACAATGTCCAAGTCTTCGTGAGAGGTCTTTAATTGCCAATAATGGATGCACGAGCTCTATCTTCTCCAACTTTGCATCTCTTTATCAAACCATCATTTCACTCTTCCCCCCATTGAAATTGCTTTCATAAACTCTGCTAATGCCAGATTACCAAAACCTATTGAGGTTTCCTTGACCTTTTCATTCCAACAGAATAACAAGCGAATACCGGTGCATAAAACAATATATCATGCTTTTCTTTAAAGAAAGGAAAAGAAAAGAAAGAAAGGTAACACAAAGTCAATAGCAATATCACTGGCCAACACAGAAGCAAATTCCAACTCCATTCAAACACCATGATTACAAAGAGAGAAAGCCTTACCATTTTCAATGAGAGTCTATCTGATAGAGGTTCTAACCATCACATGCTGCAATGCAGCACTTCAAACAAGGTGGTTCCTGATGCTTATCAGAGTATAGAAGTTTGTCACAATGTCATGATTCACCTATCTAAAATGTAATTCATTCTATGCGAAGTATTGAAAGAGAAATTGATTAAACAACTCAAAACATAATTTGATGTCTGGATTGGAGAATATGTTAGCGAAATAGACTCCTTCATAACCCAACATTACATGGAATAGGCTTAAATAGGTGATAATCTCCAAAATATGGTGCTCTACACCAGTCAAACCTTTAAGAAAATCTTGTTTTCAAACCTTTTCCATTGATTTTAGGATCAAGAAGATATCAGGTAATTACCGATGGCTGGTTTCACTTTATGACAATTTTGCTTGCTGTAATTTTTTTTTAATTTTTTTTTTATTGTGGTAATTTTTACAATCTTTGTGGACTCAGAAACAAATAAACTAATTCAAAAAAATCACAAAGGCTTGAGACTTTGCAAATTTATATGTATGGAAACTTCAGCAGTTTATATATGGAGTTAAATAAACCTCAAATATTTGAAAACTCTGGTAATATACAACAAAATGAGGAAATACATTGAGTTATGCCCATAGCATAAGAAGAAACAGGGTGAGCAAAATCTAGCCTTTGTTTTTTAGGCCTTCGAGCTTTCTGCCCTACAAACTTTATCAGTCTACTTTCAACTCCATTCCCCCCACCCCCACCCCCACCCCCATTGCAGTAAGGAACTTCTTTGGCAGTTATGTACAAAACCAACAAGAGCTCAAAGTAGTGATATTAAATATTAAATACAAAATGGAGTGAACATAGAGAAACATAATTTCTGATAACGTGATCTTTGTTGTGTCTACCACTTATCAACCTCAATGTAGTAACCATAGGTAACCCACAACACACACTCATCACTAATTAGAAACAATCAATTAACTTGGCATGTTGGATTGATTAAACCCAAAGGAAGTTCAACCATGTTATGAAACAACAGAAACCAGAGTACTTTGTGAAGAACAGCAACTCAAATTTCACCTACTCTAGTACAAAATTTATGCATTTAAAATTGAAAAATATCTAAGGATTAAATAAATAAATAAATAACAGATCGTAGTAAAAAGGGGATTTTCAACCCTAATCAGAGAGTGAAAAAGACAGAGAAGCGTTTTCAACCCTAATCACAAAGTGAAGAAGAGGGACATTTCATCGTAATCAGAGAGAGAAGGGAAATAGAGAGAGAGAGAGAGACAGAGAAGAGAAACCTCACACACAACTGGCACACCATTTCACATAACCAAAAAACAAAACCCCAATCGATGTCCATATATATATATATATATATGTATTTGTATATAACTTCACAGTCATGAAATCTTACATTTTTGGTGCAGATAAACGGAAAACAGTGGGACGACTGTTCTTGGAGAGGTAGACGATTGTTCTTTTCGATCATTAGAGAGGAGGAGAGAAGAATGTTCTTGGAGAGCTCGGGGACCATGAGCGCTCCGACTTCCACAGCCGCTCTCTCTGAGCCCCGCCGAGCTGGCAAGAGAGCCCAGTCTGCTGACCTCTCAGACGAGCTTGTTGCCGAACTGAGTACTGAAATCCCAGCTGCACCGTGGAGGCCGGAGTTCAAACACTGGAGAAAGAAATCCCGGCCACCGCGTCTGTGAAGGGTGACAAGGAGCACCTCCTTGCCTTCAACCTGTCGAAGGCATTGCTTTTACCGAGCGACATGACCGGGAGCGAACATGTTCCTAACACCCGGCTCGTTAAATCCGCGATCAAATCCATGACTAGGGTATGTTTTCAAAATCTTCCCAAGTCTTTGCTCAGTTAGTCTTCTTATTTCGGCTAACATCTTTCTTGTTACAGGCCATCCAGAAACAGCACATTGTCATGGACTGAATTGTGAACCTGCACCACAAAGTCACCGAGCTAAACAATGCTGGTAAAAATGTAGCCGCTGAGCTTGGCTGGGCTAAGGTTTCACTCAAAATGGCCAACGCTGACAACGCTAGGCTTCTTGGTAAACTCAGCAGGGCCGAACAAGAGAGGGATGAACAGAAGGCCCAACTCACAGCCGAAAAACAAGTGAAGCAGGCCACCGTGGATGAGGCAAACAATCTCAGTTTCAAGAAGGCAGAGGACAACTACACCAAGCAAGTCGAATCCACCAAGGACATCTATTTCCAGTCCGGTGGAAGGCCGCTTGAGAAAAACTCGACCAAGGATCTGAGGCCGAGGTGTTCGCTTCTCCTCCTCCCGCCTTTCTGCCTGTCTACCTGATTCCTTATGCCAACGAATCTTCAACGCTTTGCAAGAAGAGGTGGAAAAAGAGGCCGAGACGAGGGTAGCGAAAAGGAGCTCGGCGAAAAGGAAAAGGTTGCTGTTGTAAACCTAGAGGCCGCTGTTGTAAACCTAGAAGCCGCGGTCGAAGGAGCCGGGGATGAGTTTGCCAACCTCTCCCCGTTAGCGTAGTTTAGACTTATCTTTTTTGATTTCTTTTTGAATTCCTATAACCAGGCTACAAGCCCCACCATATGTACTAAATTTTCCAATCAATGAAAAGCTCGCATTTCACTTATACTCTTGCAATGTTTGCCATAGTTTTCCTCTTAATCGCGCTATTCTTGCTTGGCGTGTTACAAGCTGATTGAACTGAGAAAATTATCTTGGTCTTTAAAGACAAACAAAAATTATCTAGAGTTGAGCAAATCATCAACTCTTCTAACCAGGGTAAAACATCTCGGCTAAAATGCTAGGGTTGAGCAAATCACTAACTCTTCTAGCCGGGGTAAAACATCTCGGCTATATAACTGGAGTTGAGCAAATCACCAACTCCATTAGCCGGGATAAAACACCACGGCTAATTTACTTGAATCAAAACATCAACACCTTTAGTCGGGATAGAACATCTCGGCTAATATACTCGAGTTGAGTAAAACATCGACTCTTCTAGCTGGGATAGGACATCTCGGCTAAACGCTAGAGTTGAGTAAATCATGAACTCTACGAGCCGGGGAATAACACCTCGGCTATAATCCTAGAGTTGAGCAGATCATCAACTCCTTTAGCCGAGATAAAATGCCATGGGTAATATACTCGATTTGAACAAAACATCAACTCTTCTAGCCGAGGTAAAGCATCTCGGCTAAAACCTCAGAGTTGAACAAATCATCAATCCTTTTAGCTAGGGTAAATTATCTCGGCTAAAACCTCAGAGTTGAGCAAATCATCAACCCATTTAGCCGGGGTAAATCATCTGGGCTAAAACCCTATAGTTGAGCAAATCATCAACCCTTTTAGCCGGGGTAAATCATCTCGGCTTTAGAGGCGGTTGCCCCTCGTTCACTACATTACTTCGAACACAACAAACTTCCTAAGCAGGAATAATTCATTTCTATTACATTGGCAAATGGAGTATTACATTCAGAAATAAAGGGAATACCTGTCCCTTCACAAAAAAATTACACACAAAAGATAAAGACTAAAAATAGTACAGCTTGAGGTTGGCCGCATTCCATGGCTGGGGTACGCTTTTGCCATCCAAGTCCTCTAAGTGGTATGCCCCCTTGCCCGTTAGACCGATTATCCCTTAAGGCGCTTCCCAGTTTTCCCCAAGCTTGCCTTCGCCCGGCACCAGTGTGTTGCCCATCACCTTCCTTAAAACCCATTCCCTGACTTGAAGCGGTCTGGGGTGCACTGTTTTGTTGTACTTTCTGGACAATTCTTGTCGATATGCGGCCACGTGGATTAACGCCTTTTCTCGGCGTTCGTCAGCTAGGTCCAATTCCAGGGTGATGGCTTTAGAGTTCAGCTCGGGCTCAAAATTTTCACTGCGGATGGTGGGCATGCCGATCTCCAATGGAATGACTGCCTCCATGCCGTATGCCAGGGTAATAGGAGTCTCCCCAGTCGAACGTCTTGGGGTCGTCCGGTATGCCCAGAGGACACTAGGAAGTTCCTCGGCCCACTTGCCTTTGGCTTTCTCCAGCCTTTTCTTCAACCCATCTAGAATGGTCTTGTTTGATGCTTCAGCTTGGCCGTTGAATAGAGGGTAGGCCGGGGTGGAATTGTAGAATTCTATCTTCAATTCCTCACAAAATCCTCCGAACAGCCATCCGTCAAATTGGGTGCCATTATCAGAAATCAAAGCCTTGGAGATGCCAAACCGCATTATCACGTTCTGCCAAACAAACCGCTTGACGTCCTTTTCTTTGATGGTCGCTAAGGGCTTAGCTTCAACCCACTTGGTGAAGCAATTTGTCGCCGCAATGAAGAACTTCCGGTTGCCTGGCACTGTTGGAAGTGGTCCCACTATGTCCAGCCCCTACATTGCGAAATGCCAAGAAGTCGTGAGGGGGAGAAGTTCTCTGGCCGGCTGGTGAATTTGGTGGGCGAACTTTTGGCATTTTTCGCATTTTCTAACATATTTCTGCACATCTGTTTGCATGCATGGCCACCAGTATCCTTGCGAAATAGTGCAGTAGGCTAAAGATCTCCCCCTGATGTGACTTCAGCACATGCCTTTGTGGATCTCGTAAAGGAAAGCTTCCACGCTGTTTGGATGGACACACTTGAGGTACGGACCGGTGAATGACTTCTTATATAAAGCGCCAGATGGAGAGAGCCAAAACCGCTCTGACTTCACCCGGACTTTATGTGCTTCCTTTTTGTCGGCCGGAAGGGTCCGTTCTTTCAAGAAAATGATGATAGGGTCCATCCAAGAGGGACCAAGCTCGGTGCAGAATACTTCCGTCTGCTCCGAGTCCTCAATGCTAGGTCTTGGGAGAAACTCAATCATGAGAGGGCTGGGAGTTGATCTGTCGAACATGGAAGCTAGGCCGACCAACTCATCTGCTCGGCTGTTTTCTTCACGACCAATCTGTTTGACCCTTATTGCTTGGAATTTCTTGATGTGTTCTTTCACTAGAGCTTGGTATTTGGCCATTCTGTCATCTTTGGCTTCGTACTCTACAGACACTTGGTTTACAATGAGTTGGGGGTCGTTGTAGACCATCAGCTCAAATGCGTGCAATTGGAGTGCGCTTTTAAGTCCGGCCAGTAGTGCTTTGTACTCAGCCTCGTTGTTTGACGCTGGAAATCCGAGCGTGATAGAGTGTTCGATGGTTAGACCATCTGGCGAGATCAAAACTATGCCCAGCCCAGCGCCGTGCCGATTTGAGGCGCTATCTACAAAAAGTTTCCACATTTCATAAATGGAAAGTTTCCAACATTCTGAGGGATCCTCAGAGGCCTGAAGGTTGAGGTGATCACGGTTGTTTGGTGTAAACACCCCATTTTTGACGGACCTTAAGACTCAGACGTCATCGATTGAGCGCTCAGTGATCCTGCATGTTTGTGCTTGTTTCGAGTTTCCGGAGTTTTTGGCTGAGTGCCTTGCCTCCGGGCCTCTGAACTCTTTGTGTTTGGCTCGGTTTGTGGACCAAGCCTTGTTTCCCTTCCCTGGAAGGAAAGGGAGGTCGTAGACCACTTTTTGTGGTCGTAGACCACTTTTCCCTTTTGGAGACTAGTTTCCGGTTTTCGGAGCCTTCGGCCGCGCGCCTTGTCTCGGGAACGCTTAACGTACTCCTTTTGGCTTGGTTTTTGAACCATGCATTTTTGCCTTGGCCTAGAGGGCCACTGTGGTCTGGAAGACCACTTTTTGTGGTCGTAGACCACTTTTGGTGCCCGTAGACTAGTTTTTGAGGCTCCCGGCTACACGCCTTGCCTCCCGGACTCTTGTCTTGCATCCTTTTTGGTTTGTTTTTGGTACAAACCTTGTTTTCCTTGTTTGGAAGGTGGTATAAGGGTGGGAGATCAGTTCTTCCCCTTGGAGACCACTTTCCTTCCTGCCAGCCAGCTTTCTGGTTGGCCAACTGGTTTTCTTGGTCTTTGGACCACCTTTTCTGGTTGGCCACCACACCACTGCCTTGCTTTCATGCTGCAGACCACCACTTCCACCTGGACGACCACTTTCTTCCCTGGCCGACCACTTCCACTGGTCGGCCGACCACTTCAAGTGGTCGGCAGCTTTCTGCCACCTTTTTGGAGATATTTTCTAGCCAGCTGTAACAGCTGGAGGGCTCAAAAACCATCCTCCATGCACATGTGTGGAGGGATGGCTTTAGACCTGAAGCTTGTTCAACAAGCTTAACCTTTGGTTCTCTATAAAAGAGAACCTCCCCCCTCTTGCTTTAGGTTCAGATTTTTGTGCTTGAGCTATACATATCATCTATATTTATACTTCTTCATTTCTTTCTTGTTTTGTGCCTTAAAGTGTCATTTCTTCACACTTTTGCACACAAAGACATAGTGAAACACCACCCTTTTGTTGCTGAGGTACTGTATGAGCAAGAAATAATGTTCTCGTATAATCTTGTTGATCAAGTCTGCGCTCCTCCAAAATTCGTCGCTTTACTCCTTGAAAACACAAACGTGAGCTAGCCGGCGGGTGTGTACCGGATACCTCTCCGATGTCTAAGTCAGCAAAATAGACAAATAGACAAAAGCTTTGTGTAATTGAGAATCAAAGTTTTGTTACCTCTTCCATAGGTTATGTTGTGATCTTTTATAGGTTCCGCGTGGCACAATCCTAGTAGGACTCTTATTCCTCCACATAGAGTCCTCCTAGGAATCTCACTCCTGAAAGATAATGCTTATCCTTCAACACCCCCTCACTGCTTAAACCAAGTGAGATGGTTTTACCTCGGTAGTACGACAAGATGACCGAGCTAACATTGCCCTGCTAAAGTGGCAGAAATGACCGAGCTCCAACTAGCTCGGTTCTTCCCTTTATGGCTTATACCTCGGTTTGGTGAACTCAACTGAGTTAACAACTTAAGACCGAGCTAGTAATGCAGGAGGACGTCATTATCTCGGCGCGACTATGTGTAATGCTTAGCTCGGTCCAAACCTCAACTAGGCCCCACTAGTTAGCACTCAGACCGAGCTATATCATCTCTTACCCCGGTCCAAAGTGCGGCCCAACTTACAAAGAAGGCAATTCCTTAGCTCGGCCCAATTTACTTATAAATTACCCTCTCAATTGCCCCTTAATTCCATCTGTGTAGCATGATTGGGATTACCTGTCACCAGCCAAGCTAAAAAAACTTTAGCCTTTCAACTGAGCTAAAATGCCGCTGGGCTACCAATCGGTTCGGTCAAAAAGACGTCTCTTCAGTCACTGCAAAACTGAATCACTTTCTATTCCATGGACACGTGGAAGCCTGTATTGGTTAATTACAGCTGCCATAGCCACACTCGTACCTTGCAAATTTTGAACAGTCCTGCCCAAACCAAGGTCTTATACAAAAAATCCCATTTTTTCAAATCACAATATTTCTGTTCATCTTCACTCTCTCTTTCTCCCTGAATCTCCATTTTTGCAACCTTCAGCACTTGCAAAGCTTGACGTTCTTCCCACTATTCTTTGTGGCTTGGATCTGCGTTTTTCTGCCTTCAAACCATAAGTAACTTATTCCCATTCCCTTTTTGTTTACATAGTTTCTGAAGTATGTAGCATAGTATTCGTACGCTTTTCAACCCACATACACCATTTTTGCTTCCATTTTTCTAGGTCTGCCGACCACTTTTCTAGGTCTGCCGCCCGTGGGCTTCACTCTACAGTTCGGACTCCCTTTTGTTGTTGCGGTTCTTAATCTGAACCAAAGAGTCCAACTCTGGCAAATCGTTTTGAGAAAAAACAGATTTTTGAAAAGAAGTGCCAAACATGGACTGCTTTGCCAGATACAGAGTCGCCACCTAAATATTTTATTTTGGGGGAATTTAGGAAACCCTGACTCGATGCCAAAGGCCATGTGTCCGTCATCACCAAAGTTGCCTCGGCTCGGGAACTTGGGTACGATCGGGGAAGGTCAGCTATGAGCACCCCCTCTCGCCCGGTCCAAAGACCGGCCTCTACTAACCATGATATCCAATTTTGAAAACGTTATGTGTTCTTATTCCGGTTATTAGCCTAGAATTACTATGTTATGCGCACAGCAAACAAGTATAGAGCAAATCGCCTAAATTGGAACAAAACACTAAATGTTCGTTTTGAAAATGGTTTGCTACTCGCAGGTAGGCTAAAATGTAGGTTTTGCCACCCTCAAGTGGGCTTTAGAAAAGATGATTTTGCCACTATCCAGTGGGCTTAAAAACTCACAGTTTTTATGCATTGTTCCAATTTAAGTTATTTGACCTCCATCCACAGGCATTCAAGCAGTAATATCACATAAGCAGCTAGCCTCATGGTAATCATGCTATTATGGCAACATTCACACGCATGCGATATGCTAAAGCACAAAAACTCACCTAGTACTCCAAGCCAAAAGAGAAACTAGTTAGTAATCAATGCATGATCCTAGCTCATGTTAAGATGGCTAATGCAACACATGCAAGATGCAACTAGAATAGGCTCGGCTATCCTAAACATGGCATGTGAAATGCTACAAGTAACATGTATTCAATTTGGAAATTGAAGTACAATGCAGTTAGTGTGATGTACCGAGCCCGGTGCATGTAAACAAATGTATGGATGCACGCATGCATTGCATAAGGTATGCTAATTTTAAATATGCCCTAATCTACCATCATAAGCAGGTAAATAAAAGGGAGAAAGAAGTGGAGGTTGGAAGACATACACACCACTCACACTTATTACAAATTCGCCCTCACTCGGAGGGACCAAATAAATATACAGACCAAATAAATAATTAACTACCCTAGCTAATTAAATATTACAAACCCTTAACTAATTAACAAATTAATTAAACTATTTAAAGCAGTAAAATGGCCTTGGGAAGAGGGGTGCACGCATGCTTGGATTGGCTTCGCCCGGAAACTCGCTGCCGTTCCACTGTTGCCTCTGTTTACACTACCCTGCTCCTCTGAAAATTGCCAAAGTCCCAGGATTGCCTCTGTGAGTGCTATGGAACACCATCGGCTAAGGGGAATGGCCACCGGCCAAGGGAAATGACCATCGACCACAAATTAATCCATCGGCCAACAATGGATGGCCGGTCGGCACTGTATGCAGCTGACCGGCCAAAACTTCCTGCAGAACCTGCAATTGATAGCAGCAGAGGGAAAGCAGTGTATGGCATGGAATTTTCAAGCAAATGTGTGCACCAACACATCCCTTATCATGCTTTTGACTCAAAGGGGTATGTTCCTTGATTCTCGGACCACCAATCGCGCATTTCGATGCGTGATGGCCCAAGAAACCAAGTATGCACTTTGATTTCAAATGTCATGCAAACCAAATAAACACATAAAGCCCAACCTCTATCACTTGATCAAGAGGCAAGGCATGCATGCCAAATGCCACCTAAGCATGCAATCTAAACATGTGACATGAACATGCAAGCAAGTAATGCACACTAGGCACACAACCTAAGCAAACAAGCATGCAAGGCATGAAACAAGGCAACAACATTTGAGCAACATGTCAAGCATGGATTTAAACTAATTTGGGCAGCTCTATACTAGGCCCAAAATAGTGGCTAAATGTCATGGAAATGAGGGCCAAAACACATACAAATAGGCATGCATGCAATGTCCAACACTTAGGCACATAGAGATAACTTTTAAGCACACTTAAAAGAGGAACAACATGGGCATATGGCATGCATATTAAACTCTGAAAACATGCAAGAATATGGTGCCAAACCAATTAAACCAAGCAATCAAAGCATGTAAACAAGCCCAAAACTTGAGACCAATCAAAGGGCTCAAACCATGGCCATGCCAACCAAACCCCAAAGGGCCAAGGGGACCCCAAACAGCCCCAATGTAGATCTAAACAAGACCAAAGACACACCTAGATGGCATCTAAATGGTCTAAACATACAAGCATACAAAAGAGGCCAAACATGGAGCATAAGATGACAACCTTATAAAGCATTAAAGAGACATCAAATGCAAGCATATAGGCACACCATGAGGACTGAAATGGCATGACAAATGGTTCCAAACCACTGAAACAAAGCAAGGATGGCATGCTAGAGGGGTCAATGCTTAAGGTATACAAGAGAGGTTGCATGGTAGCTATACAAAGCAAAGCATGGATGACTCAAATGACCCAAAATAGTCCTTAAGCATGTCAAAACAAGCATAAAAGCTTCACATAGCTAAGCCAAAACAAGTAAGCATAGTGATCTAAATGCTAGATACATGTTAAGGCAATTTCATGGCATTACAAGACAAGTATGCTAAGCATGCATGGTGTGTCTAAACCAATTAAAAATAGTGCTATATCATGGAAAAATAAGCACAAATAACACTTAAGACATGGCCAACATGAACTTAAAAATAGTGCTCACACATGAGGCTACAATGGGACTTTTTGAAGACAACAAGGAGAGGGGATGGCCCTCTCCTTCTTAGGACCTTAAACCACCATCCTCACCACTGAAATCCCTCAAGATTTCAGTGGTGAGGAGGCCCAAACAAGGTGGTCCCGGAGCTCACCAAAAATAGCACAAAATGGGGCCAAACAAGGCCTAAGAGGGGTGAAACAATCCCAAACGACAAAGTGACCTTAAAAAACTATTTAAAGCACTCAAAAACAAGACTTTTTTTAGTTTATGAAAAAGCCTAAAACAGCCTTCAAGACAGGCTAAAAGTGTGTGCAAAAAAGGGTGATTTAAGACTTAAAAACTCACCCTTGATGAACTTCTTCAAGGCTGCGGTTTCAGCAGCTTGTGGACCAAGAATGCAGCTCCTTAGGACCTCTCAAGAACCTCCAAGAAGCTTAGGTTGGTGGTGGAGAGGTGTGGTTGGGAGTTATGGTGCAAAGGGGCCAAGAATCACTCACTTTGGAGCACTCTAACACATACAAATGTAGAGAGAGAGAGATATAGAGAGAGAGTGATATATATTCTATATATATCATATTTTCTAACCCTTGAAAATGGTGGAGAGGCTCTCTATATATAGAGCAAGACAAGGTGCTAAGCTTCTTAGAGAAGCTAACACAAAAAAAAGGGTCAAAGGGGGCAAGCTTCCAAGGGAAGCTAAGCAAAGGGGTCAAGCTTCTCTTAGAAGCTTGACAAGGGTTCAAGGGAGTCAAGCTTCTCTTAGAAGCTTGGAGCAAAAGGGCCAAGAAGGCCAAGCTTCTTGGAGAAGCTAGCCAAAAGAGCCAAGCTTCTTGGAGAAGCTAGGCAAAAGGTTCAAGAGGTGCAAGCTTCTCTCGGAAGCTTAGAAGGGTTCAAGCTTCTTGGAGAAGCTAAACCAAGGGTTCAAAAGGTTCAAGCTTCCTCAAGAAGCTAAAGACCAAGGGTTCAAAAGGTTCAAGCTTCCTCAAGAAGCTAAAACCAAGGGTTCAAAAGGTTCAAGCTTCTTGGAGAAGCTAAACCAAGAGTTTAAAAGGTTCAAGCTTCTTGGAGAAGCTAAACCAAGAGTTCAAAAGGTTCAAGCTTCCTCAAGAAGCTAGAACCAAGGGTTCAAAAGGGTCAAGCTTCCTCAAGAAGCTAAAATAGGGGGTTCAAAAGGTTCAAACTCCCCTCAAGAAGAGGTCTCGGCCAACCAAATAGGTCATCGGCACAATAAAGTGCCGGTCGGCTAAACATAATGCCGACCGGCCATTATTTTTAAGAAACAATGGTCGGTGGCAAACATGTGCAGCCGGTGATGATAGGGGAGGGCCGATGAGGTGTGAGGATGGCCAAAAATCCATTCCCTGCCCTTCAAAAGCAAAATACAAGTGTTTGGTGCAAAACCAAACACAAAACAGTCGAGTCGGGAGATCCTGAGGCAAGGCGCGTAGCCGAGACCTCCGGGAACTCGAGACGAACACAAACATGGATAATCACCGAGTGTTTAAACGGTGACGTCCAAGTCTTGAGGACGGTCAAAAATGGGGTGTGTACAGTGTTGCCCCTCTTTGACAGAACTCGAAAGTCATAACAATGACGGGAGTGATTCTCAAAGCCCAGAGACGACCCATTTTTGACAGGGCCAAAGACTTAGACAAAGCATACAAGCTACAGAAAAAGATATGCGCCCGAAGGCAGGGGCAAAATGCAAGACAATGCACAAAGCCGAGCATAACTTATGATGTTGCAAAGAAAGCTGTAACGAAGCACACATGCAACAGTTTTAAGCTAGTATACACCAAACTACACTACAATGCAGAAAGGATGTAAGAGAATTATGCGATTCTCGCGAACATGTGCGTTAGATACACAAAAGTGAACGAAGTGTGATAGATACACTAAGTGGACAAACATGCGTGATAGATACACAAAAGTGAAGAGAGTGTGATGGATACACTAGGTAAGCGTAGTGTGATGGATACACTGTACGATGCAAAGTGTGATGGATACACAAGATGAGCTAGTATGATGGATGCACAAAGAGAAAGTGTGTGATTGATACACTAAGCGAGCGTGTGTGATGGATACACAAGTGAGCATGTGATAGATACACTACATGAAGCAAAATGTGATAGATACAGTAGCTGAGTGCGTGATAGATACAGTAAGCGAGTGTGGTGAGCACAGTGTGATAGATACACAAAGGGTGAACACAAAGTGTGATAGATGCACTTAGTGAACAAAGTGTGATGGATACACAAAAGGCGAACACAGAGTGTGATAGATGCACTAAGCGAACAAGTGTGATGGATACACTAAAGGTGAACACAAAGTGTGATAGATGCACTTAGTGAACAAAGTATGATTGATATACTAAAGGTGAACACGAAGTGTGATAGATGCACTTAGTGAACAAGTATGATTGATATACTAAAGGTGAACACGAAGTGTGATAGATGCACTTAGTGAACAAAGTATGATGGATATACTAAAGGTGAACACGAAGTGTGATAGATGCACTTAGTGAACAGGAGTATGATTGATATACTAAAGGTGAACACGAAGTGTGATAGATGCACTTAGTGAACAAAGTATGATGGATATACTAAAGGTGAACACAAAGTGTGATAGATGCACTTAGTGAACAAAGTATGATGGATATACTAAAGGTGAACACGAAGTGTGATAGATGCACTTAGTGAACAAAGTATGATGGATATACTAAAGGTGAACACAAAGTGTGATAGATGCACTTAGTGAATAGGAGTATGATTGATATACTAAAAGTGAACACGAAGTGTGATAGATGCACTCAGTGAACAAGTATGATGGATATACTAAATCAATGAAGTGTGATACAGAAAACGAGAATGTGTGTGATAGATGCACAAAATGAGTGAAGTGTGATTGATACACTGAGTGAGAGTGTAATTAATACAAAAAGGTGAATATGTGCGTAATAGATACACAAAATGGGAATGTGTGTGATAGATACACAAAATGAGTGAAGTGTGATTGATACACTGAGTGAGAGTGTAATAGATACACAAAAGTGAATATGTGCGTGATAGATACACAAAATGGGAATGTGTGTGATAGATACACAAAATGAATGAAGTGTGATTGATACACTAAGTGAAGAGAGTGTAATAGATACACAAAGTGAATGAAGTGTGATTGATACACTAAATGAATGACGTGTGATTGATACACTAAGTGAATGAAGTGTGATTGATACACTAAATCAATGATCTTAAAACGGAACTTCTTTGAATGAACCGTACATACAATATTGTGCATGAATGAGAAAGAAACTTGATAGGTACAATGCATTACAATGCATGATGCTTAAGGAAACTAATAAAAGGACAAAGCGGCGCTTTAGAAAGCACCTCATTGGCAAGACTTGAAGCGGTACATCCGGAATACAATCTCGGAATTTGCAGAAGTTGAAGCAAACTCAGATGCTCCAAATTTTCCCTCTTTTCTTTTGCTGTACAGTATGGAACCAATATAGCTTCAGAGAGGTCCTTGTTCTACTGTTCTCATGACCTGGGTTGAACTCTGCGGTTTTATAAAAGAAATAATCTGTTTTGCACAAATGTGGAGAATGGCACAGCACTCTGAGCACACAACAAATCATTTTTGAAATTAAGAAAATGAGTTCTCGACCGGGTATTGAGCCTACAACTGAACACAGCAAAGACTACCCAACAATGGAAAATAATGGTAAACAACCTAAACACATCTATTGACACTTGGAAACGACTCGAAACAAGAATCGAGACAAACAAAATGCAACGAAAGACTCAAATGCACACAGGGAGCCTGTTTCACCGGGTATTATTTCCCACCCTTCCTCATTTGTGATTCTCACATTACTCGGCCCTCAAGCTCGGTTTTTCTCTCAAAACCCTTTTCTCGCTTTTTCTCTCAGCGCACATCTCTCTATTCTTTAATCTCTCATTTTCAATCCTTCCCTAGGTGGTTGATGGATAAACAGAAATTGTGGGCTCTTGCTCCTAGCATTCCGCTAGATTTCTTTCTTCTGCTCACAACAGTGAACTCTCCCACAGAGGGGCTGCGCTACAATTGGGTGTGTAGCAAATCTGCAGCTGACATCGGTTAACGATGCTCTACTGGGGAGTTTGGATGTGATCAGATCTGTCCAGATAAGGGAGTGGAATATCCTGCCCCATTCCAGTTCGTGCTTCGCACTTGGCTCGATACCTCGCTGCTTGGAGGGTGGTAGAGCTTTCAGCCCTTTTGTGGTTAGCTTCAGTGGTGCCCTTTCTGGCAGGTAGAGTGCCCTTCTTGGCAAGTATGGTGCCCTTTCTGGCGAGTATTTTGGCAAAGGGGAAAAGACAGAACACCTGACTCAACTGCGCCCCTAGTTCATCATTTTGACCATTTTCTGTTTCGGTTTTTCTACTAAAACAATTTTGACCAATATGAGAGTTAGATTAACATGCTTATTCAACTTTTTGATCTTGAAAATCATGCAAGTTAGGTTGTGAGCACTGAAGATTTTCCTTTTTTGGGTCCAAGAAATGGTCCAGTTTTTTTTTTGGAAAAATGGAATAATTTCGAGAGAATAGTCAACCTCAGTAAAAATTCTCAAAAACTATTTTGCAAACGGCCAATGCTCAACAAGCACGGAACCAACTCTTGAGATGCACAACCTCGGACCCATAACAATTGAAAATTGCCCCTGTTTGAAGGACACTTCATGGCAACGGAAAGTTGCCCCTTGTTTAGACGGCACCGCAGCGCATTGAATGGCAACGGAAAGTTGCCCCTTGTTTGAATGGTACTGCAGCACATTGTAGTCAGTCCTCAGAGCGACGAACACAACCAAATCCTCAGATATAGGGAAGACAAAGATGACCAGAACCATCGCATGGACACAATTGAATTTGAAGTGTTTTACGGCTGGACTTCAGAATGAAGTTGCCTACGTATCCCAAAGATGGGAATCAAGCCTTACGTAGTTCGGGTTAAGGTACACTCGGGTATTTAACCTCTCCTTTTATGCTCTATCTTTTGCCAAGGCACCTATTGCAGGTTTTCGACCTTACGAGCTTTGTTCTTCTTTCTTTTCTTTTTTTCTATTCTTTCATTCCTTTTTCTTCTTCTTTTTTTTTTTTTTTTGCATTTTTCTTTCTTTTCTTTTTGCATTTTTGTATCTTTGAATTTTTTCTCTTTTTTCTTTTTTCATTCTTTTCTTTGCTCTAACTTTTGCCTGGGTCGCCCTTCCGGGTTTTCGACCCAGCGAGCCTCTCAAAGGGTAAAAGTGTAGCTTTGTCCATGCCAAATGGTTTTGAGATCCTGAAGTCATCTGAATCCAGGAGAATAGGTGTCACTGATTTGCAGAAAGATCCACCTTGGCTCTTCGAGCACATCGGATATTTTTTGCCCCTAGTTCGAGGGGTGCTTCTGATCTAGCTTTGCAAGCTTCTTCTGATGAGATCTGATCTTCTTGATCTGACTTTGGTGCCTCTTGTTCGAGGGCTGCTTCAAAGCTAGCCACACAGACCTCACATCATGATTGTCCTTTGAACGTTCTGAATCCAAGTTCAAGGTTTGAAAGCAAAGGGGTTGAGTCTCGAGGCCGAGAGCGATCCTAAGCTGCACAATCTCAAGAGCGATTCCACACATGTCTTTGCAGGACGCGCAAAACATTTTTTTTTTTTGAAAGTTTTTAAGAAAGCGACAAATCGCTCACGCTGAAGACAGTGTAGAACCAATCTAGATCAAAGCTAGGGTCCTTCTCAGTACTCACATTAACAAGCATGATTTCATTCATTAAAAGGCTTAGCACGCCTCTTTCTCTCAGTTTGATCAAATTTTGCAAATCCCGAAGAATTTCTTCCTCTTGTTTTCAACACAGTGTTTAAAAAGGTTTTAAAAAACTTAGGTCAAGGCAATGAGTTCAAGGCACAGAAGAGCAGGCGAGGAGCATGTCATTTCATTCAAACTTCTGGCACCACTAGCACACGGCGGATAAAAACACAAGATTGCCCCTCTTTGACAGAACTCGAAAGTCATAACAATGACGGGAGTGAATGTCAAAGCCCAGAGACGACCCATTTTTGACAGGGCCGAAGACTTAGACAAACATGCAAGACAAAAAAGATATGCGCCCGAAGGCAGGGGCAAAATGCAAGACAATGCACAAAGCCGAGCATAACTTATGATCATGCAAAGAAAGCTGTAACGAAGCACACATGCAACAGTTTTAAGCTAGTATACACCAAACTACACTACAATGCAGAAAGGATGTAAGAGAATTATGCGATTCTCGCGAACATGTGCGTTAGATACACAAAAGTGAACGAGTGTGATAGATACACTAAGTGGACAAACATGGTGATAGATACACAAAAGTGAAGAGAGTGTGATGGATACACTAGGTAAGCGTAGTGTGATGGATACACTGTACGATGCAAAGTGTGATGGATACACAAGATGAGCATAGTTATGGATAGCACAAAGAGAAAGTGTGTGATTGATACACAAGCGAGCGTGTGTGATGGATACACAAGTGAGCATGTGATAGTAACACTACATGAAGCAAAATGTGATAGATACAGTAGCTGAGTGCGTGATAGATACAGTAAGCGAGTGTGGTGAGCACAGTGTGATAGATACACAAAGGGTGAACACAAAGTGTGATAGATGCACTTAGTGAACAAAGTGTGATGGATACACAAAAGGCGAACACAGAGTGTGATAGATGCACTAAGTGAACAAGTGTGATGGATACACTAAAGGTGAACACAAAGTGTGATAGATGCACTTAGTGAACAAAGTATGATTGATATACTAAAGGTGAACACGAAGTGTGATAGATGCACTTAGTGAACAAGTATGATTGATATACTAAAGGTGAACACGAAGTGTGATAGATGCACTTAGTGAACAAGTATGATGGATATACTAAAGGTGAACACGAAGTGTGATAGATGCACTTAGTGAACAGGAGTATGATTGATATACTAAAGGTGAACACGAAGTGTGATAGATGCACTTAGTGAACAAAGTATGATGGATATACTAAAGGTGAACACAAAGTGTGATAGATGCACTTAGTGAACAAAGTATGATGGATATACTAAAGGTGAACACGAAGGTGTGATAGATGCACTTAGTGAACAAGTATGATGGATATACTAAAGGTGAACACAAAGTGTGATAGATGCACTTAGTGAATAGGAGTATGATTGATATACTAAAAGTGAACACGAAGTGTGATAGATGCACTCAGTGAACAAGTATGATGGATATACTAAATCAATGAAGTGTGATACAGAAAACGAGAATGTGTGTGATAGATGCACAAAATGAGTGAAGTGTGATTGATACACTGAGTGAGAGTGTAATTAATACAAAAAGGTGAATATGTGCGTAATAGATACACAAAATGGGAATGTGTGTGATAGATACACAAAATGAGTGAAGTGTGATTGATACACTGAGTGAGAGTGTAATAGATACACAAAAGTGAATATGTGCGTGATAGATACACAAAATGGAATGTGTGTGATAGATACACAAAATGAATGAAGTGTGATTGATACACTAAGTGAAGAGAGTGTAATAGATACACAAAGTGAATGAAGTGTGATTGATACACTAAATGAATGAAGTGTGATTGATACACTAAGTGAATGAAGTGTGATTGATACACTAAATGAATGATCTTAAAACGGAACTTCTTTGAATGAACCGTACATACAATATGTGCATGAATGAGAAAGAAACTTGATAGGTACAATGCATTACAATGCATGATGCTTAAGGAAAGCAATAAAAGGACAAAGCGGCGCTTTAGAAAGCACCTCATTGGCAAGACTTGAAGAGGTACATCCGGAATACAATCTCGGAATTTGCAGAAGTTGAAGCAAACTCAGATGCTCCAAATTTTCCCTCTTTTCTTTTGCTTTACAGTATGGAACCAATATAGGCTAAGCAAAGGGGTCAAGCTTCTCTTAGAAGCTTGACAAGGGTTCAAGGAGTCAAGCTTCTCTTAGAAGCTTGGAGCAAAGGGCCAAGAAGGCCAAGCTTCTTGAGAAGCTAGCCAAAAGAGCCAAGCTTCTTGGAGAAGCTAGGCAAAAGGTTTAGAGGTGCAAGCTTCTCTTGGAAGCTTAGAAGGGTTCAAGCTTCTTGGAGAAGCTAAACCAAGGGTTCAAAAGGTTCAAGCTTCCTCAAGAAGCTAAAGACCAAGGGTTCAAAAGGTTCAAGCTTCTCAAGAAGCTAAACCAAGGGTTCAAAAGGTTCAAGCTTCTTGGAGAAGCTAAACCAAGATTCAAAAGGTTCAAGCTTCCTCAAGAAGCTAGAACCAAGGGTTCAAAAGGGTCAAGCTTCCTCAAGAAGCTAAAACAGGGGTTCAAAAGGTTCAACTCCCCTCAAGAAGAGGTCTCGGCCAACCAAATAGGTCATCGGCACAATAAAGTGCCGGTCGCTAACATAATGCCGACCGGCCATTATTTTTAAGAAACAATGGTCGGTGGCAAACATGTGCAGCCGGTGATGATAGGGGAGGGCGATGAGGTGTGAGGATGGCAAAAAGCCATTCCCTGCCCTTCAAAGCAAAATACACAGTGTTTGGTGCAAAACAAACACAAAACAGTCGAGTCGGGAGATCCTGAGGCAAGGCGCGTAGCCGAGACCTCCGAGAATCGAGACGAGCACAAACATGGATAATCACCGAGTGTTCAAACGGTGACGTCCAAGTCTTGAGGACGGTCAAAAATGGGGTGTCTACAGATGGATGTATCTGCCATCGAAGCGAAGCATTGCTAGTTTGTCTGCTCTGCTATTTTCTTCCCAACGATCTGTTCTATTCGTACCACTTCAAATTTCATGATTTCCTTTCTGACCAACTCTTAGTATTTTGCCATCCTCTCATCCTTTGCTTCGTAGTCGCCTAAAATTTGGTTTACCACCAGCTGTGAGTCACTGTAAACCATTAGCTCGGTGGCCTTCATGTAGAGTGTTGATTTTAGGCCTGCCAGAAGCGCTTCATACTCCGCTTCGTTGTTTGATGCTGGGAAGCCAAGGTTAACTGCTTGTTCCACTATTAGGCCATCTAGTGAGATGAGGACTATGCCAAGTCCTACACCGTGCCTGTTGGATGCTCCATCAACGAAGAGCTTCCACATCTCTCCAACAAACAGTTTCCAGCAAGTGGAGGGATCGGATGATGCATTGGGGTCATGAGTGTTGCTGGTGTTTTCTTTAAAGTCCACACTTACTGTTTGCCCCTCACTATCTGATTGTACCAAGTTTTTACTTGTTGATGAGTCTTTGCTTGGTGTAGCATGGTTTTCTTCTTCCTCCATTTCTTCACTCCGGTTTGTTTTGGGATGTGGCTAGGCATCTCGTATCAGGGGCTGCGCATTTTCCTGCGGCGCTTTCCACCCATTTCTGTTGTACCCGTCAAGTCAACTGGGCAGATGTGATGACTTCCTGGTGTGAATTCTGCCACGAAGTTTGCCAAAGCTTGGGCTTTTTGTGGTTCTGGGTTGGAACTTGATGTCAAACTGTCCCAATTCCACTGCCACTTTAAGATTCGCTCAGAAAAGTTCGCCCCTCAAACAAAGCTTTTAATGGAAAAGCTGTGAGGACGATTATGGTGTAGGCGTGGAAGTAATGCGAAAACTTCCTAGAGGCCATCATCAGGGCTAAGGCCAGTTTTTCCAATGGTAAGTACCTGGTTTCTGCACCCAGCAAGGTTTTGCTGACATAAAAGATGGGCAGGTGTTGGATTCCTTCCGCTCTGACCAACATCGCGCTGACTGCGTGCTGTGAAACTGCCAGGTACAAAAAGAGCTCTTCACCAGGTATTGGGTTACTAGCAACGATGGGGAAGACATGAACTCTTTCAGGCTTTCTAGGGCGTGATTGCATTCTTCATCCCACTCAAACTTGGCCTTTAACGCTTGAAAAAATGGTCGACATCTGTCTGACGACCGACTTATGAACCGGTTGAGCGCAGCTACCATACCAGTGAGATGCTGCACTTCTTTTATTGAGTTGGGCCTCTCTAGATCCTGAATTGCTTTGATCTGAGAGGGGTCTGCCTCTATACCTCGGTTGGTCACCAGGAAGCCTAGGAATTTGCCAGATCCTACGCCGAACGCACACTTGGATGCATTAAGGTGTAACTTGTTCTTCTTCAGGATCTGAAACATCTCACCCAGGTCCCGGAGATGGTCATTCTCATCCTTGCTTTTGACCACCATATCATCTATGTATGCCTCCATTGTTCTGCCTAACAATGGTTCAAACATCTTGGTGACCATCCGCTGGAATGTTGCCCCTGCGTTTTTTAGGCCAAAGGGCATGATCTTGTAGCAATACAGTTCTCTTGGCGTTGTAAAGGATGTGACCTCCTGGTCTGGTTCATACATAGCGATCTGATGGTAACCTCTGTACGCATCAAGAAAGCTAAGTCGATTGTGACCTGCCGTTAGGTCTACCAGTTGGTCTATCTGCGGTAAGGGTAAGGGAAAGCTATTCTTTGGGCATGCCTTGTTGACTGTTTTGTAGTCCATGCAGACACGCCATTTTCCATTCTTTTTTGGCACCACCACAGTATTGGATATCTACTTGGGATAGTGCACTTCTCTGATAGCTCCTGCCTCTAGAAGGTTTTCCACTTCTTCCGCCACTATCTCGGCGTGGTGGAGTGCTGATCTGCGAGTGCGCTGCTGTATAATTGGTCTGGTAGTTGGGTGGACATTTAAGTGGTGACAGATGAAGTTTGGATCAATGCTAGGCATGTCATACGGCGTCCAGGCGAACACTTCGATGTTAGAGGTTAAGAATTTCATGACCTCTATTCTCTCAGTGCTGGACAATGATCAGCCGAGCAAAAAGAACTTTTCTAGGTCTTTTTCATCTATCCTTACCTGTACCAAGTCTTCTACCGACTTCTGTTCAGCTGCTTTGCCAACATCTGCGAACATCTCATTGCTCTCAGGTTCTTCCACCGTCTGTACATATCCCTTGGCAGCGCGGCTGCCATTTACTGTGACAAAGCATTGTTTGGACATAATTTGGTCTCCAATGACCTCTTCAATTACTCTGGCTTCGTTGGGGAACCGTAATACTTGATGGTAGGTTGACGCTACCGATCGCATAGCATGCAGCCATGTCCTTCCCAGGATTATGTTGTAAGTGGAAGGGACTTTCAATACCCAGAATTCCACTTGTTTCGTCATGCTTCTACTATGACTGGGAGGATTTCTTGCCCACTGCCACTCTGGCATTGAGTTGAATCCGATTAGGGGAGATGTTGCAAGTGCCAAGTCTTTGTCCTCCAGTTTCAATTGTTTGAAGGTTTCGTAATACATTATCTCACCACGAGCTTTCTTGGTCGATCAAAATCCGTTTGATGTCGTAATCCTTGACGCGGAGTGTGACGACCAGTGCATCATTGTGAGGGCAATATATCCTTGCCAAGTCTCTGTCTGAAAAAGATATGACATTCGTGGCTTCTGTTCTCCCCTTTTTGATGGTAGGTTGTGCACTTAATACCTCCCTTAAGTGCTCAGCCTTCTTGATCATTCCCCTGAGCTCACATACTCCCTCAGGTTTGAATACCCCATGTATTACGTTAATCACGCCTTGAGGTGGGGCGTCGATCGGCATTCCGTTTGGGTTGTCGTGGTTCTAGGGGGCTGGCTATGTTCCTCCTTCTATGTACTGGTCCAGGTGCCCAGCTGCCACTAACTCCTCCAAGTGCTGTCTCAACGGTGTGCAATTCTCTGTGCGGTGCCCCTTTTCATTGTGGAACGTACACCGGGATCCTTCGTCATAGTCTTTTTGTGCTTCTCCCAACTTAGCTGGCCATCAGACGAAAGGTTCATCGTGTATCTCACTGAGAATTCGGTAGATTGGTTTTTTGAACACCGTGGTAATGGCAGTGCGAACTCTTAGCCACCTTTTGTCTGGATCCTCTTTGTTGGCTCGTCTGCCTCGCCCATTCCTGCTTGGTCATTCTACCGTGTTGACTTTTGCCGAAGTCTTTTTATTTGGTATTGCTGTTGCGCCAGATTTCGCCTTAGCATGGGCGCCATCCTCTTCCACACGAATATGTTGGTGCACTCTCTCCATTAAGGCCTCCATCATGAGGGGAGGTGTCATAGTAATTGAATCCCTCAATTTGTTGCCGACTGGCAGGCCCTGTTTGTATTGTGCGATGGTGAGGTTTGTAGGACAATCTCCTATCTGGTTGAAAGTTTCCCAGTAGCGACTGTTGTAGGACCTCAATGTTTCTTTGTCGCCCATCTCAATGGAGAGTAGCTGATCGATCTCCACTGGTGTCTTGGTGTTCGTTCTAAACCTTGTCACGAATGCCTCTGCCAATTGTGCCCAGGAGGCGATGTTGCCTTCTGGTAGCCTTTCGAACCAAGTTAGACCCAGGTCGACTAGGCTAGACGGAAACATGATGCACATTAAAGCCTCGTTTCGCCGGTATACTGCCATAACCTGGCTCAAGTGGCTCAAGTACATGTAGGGGTCCGTCTTCCCCTCATAAGTGGTGAATTTGGGCTGGTGAAAGCCCGAAGGTAGTGGTGCGTTCTCAATTGCCGGAACGAACGGCGAGGTCTGCAGCCTTGCTAATGCTTTGTCTGTTGGTTCGTAAGCAAGGCGCGGTATTGGCATTCCTACCTCGACGCTCCCATACGTCCGAGGAGCCAACCACTGAAGGGCTAAAACTTTGCGCGGGTCGTGCGCCCTGGTATCTTCCTTCCATCGTGCCCTTTTTTCTAGCACAGTTCGCAAATCGGATGATCTAGGCAACTCCGTCTGCCTGGATGACGTATGGTGCGTGCGCGAGGGCCGATAGGTGCTTCCCTCAGTATATGACCTCTCAGTTCTTGTTCTCTTAGACCTGGAGTAACGAGTCCTGGGAGTTCTTGACTGAGTGTCGCATGTTCTCATGCTCCTACTCTCTGCTTGTGATGGTGTGGTATGCCTACCACGATCTTCCGAGTGGCGAGGGGGCGTGTTGCTTTTGCACCCCTCTCCTGTCGCCACCCCTTTTCCTTTGATCTGGCGCTTCATAGACTCCATGTCTGCCACCATCTTCCTTATTAACTCGTCTTGTTCCTTTACGTGATCCTCCAGAACTTGAGGATCCATCCTCCGCCTCTATCTTTCAGGACTTTGAGAGCGACGGGGCTGTTAGCTCGCCTTCCCCTGGCATCCCTCGGGGGGTTCTGTCGTTGGGGCTCTGAATCCTCCATGGGAGGGATAGAAGGCAAACCTTTGCGCCTCCCACCCCCCTCTGGGGTTTGTCCGTTGATAGCGGACTGCGGCAAATCTTCATTGTGCGCCATTACTTCCAATTAGAGGGGAAAAACTTGATCAAGAGGTTTTGTTCTTTGTCTACTTCCCACAGACGGCGCCAATTGTACGAGCAAGAAATAATGTTCTCGTATAATCCTGTTGATCAAGTCTGCGCTCCTCCAAACGTCGTCGCTTTACTCCCTGAAAACACAAACGTAAGCTAGCCGGCGGGTGTGTGCCGAATACCTCTCTGATGCCTAAGTCAACAAAATAGACAAAAGCTCTGTGTAATTGAGAATCAAAGTTGTGTTACCTCTTCCATAGGTTATGTTGTGATCTTTTATAGGTTCCGCGTGGTGCAATCCTAGTAGGACTCTTATTCCTCCACGTAGAGTCCTCCTAGGAATCTCACTCCTGAAAGATAATGCTTATCCTTCAACACCCTCCTCACTGCTTAAACCAAGTGAGATGGTTTTACCTCGGTAGTACGACAAGACGACCGAGCTAACATTGCCCTGCTAAAGCGGCAGAAATGACTGAGCTCCAACTAGCTCGGTTCTTCCCTTTATGGCTTATACCTCGGTTTGGTGAACTCAACTGAGTTAACAACTTAAGACCGAGCTAGTAATGCAAGAGGACGTCGTTATCTCGGCGTGACTATGTGTAATGCTTAGCTCGGTCCAAACCTCAACTAGGCCCCACTAGTTAGCACTCAGACCGAGCTATATCATCTCTTACCCCGGTCCAAAGTGCGGCCCAACTTTCAAAGAAGGCAATTCCTTAGCTCGGCCCAATTTACTTATAAATTACCCTCTCAGTTACCTAGGAGCTGGTTTTGGTGTTTTTGGTTTGGTTTGAGCTCAGAAAAGCTGCTGGAGTTGTAGCTTTGAAGTGGTTCTACAAGGGTGAGCTTCTAAACCCTTAAACCTTGGTTTTTGCTTAAGCTTTTGGACCTATTTGCATGCTTATTTAGGTTTAACTTTTAACTACAAAAAGTTCTGATTTTGCATGCTTGTAATGTTTGTTTAAGGTCTGTTTTGTGTTGGGGGTAGTCTACCCCCCTTTAGGCCTTGTTTGGCCTTGTTTTTATGCCATCCTTTTAAGCTATTGGGACCACCTTGTTTTGGCTTTCTCACCATTGAAACTCAGAGGAATTTCAATGGTGGAAATGGTGTTTTGAGGTCCCAAATAGAAGAGGGTCATCTCCTCTCCTTGTGTTTTGAATGCTTGCCTCATTAGCCTCATTTGAGCATGTTTGTTAAGCTTGTGTTGGCTTGTTCTTAGCATGTATTTGGGGTTATTTTGACTTGGCATACCACTATTTTGACTTGGTTTTGTCATCCCTTGCATGCCTTATGCACTTGTAGTGTAAATTTTGCAAACTAGTCTTGCATGCCTCATGAAGTAGCATGTGTTTCTAGCATGTTTTGGCTCCATTTCAGCTTGTTTTTGGTGTTGATTTAGCATTCCATGACTCTGTTTTGGGTTGGTTTGATAGCCCCATGCATGCTCCATGCACTTGTAGTGCAATCCCACAAACTAGCCTAATGTGTATCATGTTTAGACTGTCATTCTAGCATGATTTTGGCTTAACTCTAAGAAGCTTTTGTTCATATTTTAGCATGCTATAGCTCTAATTTATGTTGTTTTGGTCATGCATGCATTGCTTTGTATAGCCATGGTTCATTCTAGCTTGTTAGCTTTGTGTATTGAGTCCACTAGTATGCATTACTTGGGCTATTTGAATGATTTGGTATCATTTGTTATGTGATTTCAGTGCATTTTTCATGTTCATGCATTCACATCTTTCACTCTTTTGATGCTTTGGAGGGTTGGTCTTTTGTGCCTTAAACATGAGCCATTGTGTATGCCTTCATGCCTAAGCTTGCGAGCTATCATTTCAGTGTGTTTTTGGGATTATTTTGCCATGATATAACTCTGATTTTTGTTAGCGAAGCCATCTCATGCTTGGTCTTGATAGGTGTAGTGTAATCCACCTTATTTGCCTTGCATACATCATGCCTTATGCCCTTCATGCTAGCTTGTTTTGGCTTCCTTCCATACATGTTTTAGTATCATTTTTGGCATGTTCTAGGACTTTTTTGGGTTGCCCTTGCCATATGCTTCATGTATTGCATAGCTATAGTGCAAGTGCCTATGCTAGTTTCAAGCTTTGAGCTTCATAGCATGCTTCATTTGTGACATGTACATGATTTGGCATCATTTATCATGTTATTTCAGAGCATGTAGCATTACAATGTTCCCATTTCTTTCACCCTTTGAGTGCCTCTAAGGGTTGTACATTGTTGCCTTATTTATGGCCTAGCTTGTATGCTTGCATGCCTTGGCCTTTGAGCCTTTATTTTAGCATGTATTGAATGTCTCTAGAGTAGTCCTGTTTGCTAGCTTTAGTGCTTTAAGGACTCTTGCATGCATTGCTTGTATTACTTAAATGATTTGGCATCATTTCGTACCTAATTTGAGAGCATATGGTGTTGTCACACTTCCATGTTTATCACTCCTTGAGCACTTTTGAGGGTTGTGCTTTTAAGCCTAGTTGATGAGCCAATGCATGTGCATGCATTTTCTTGCTTTCATGCCTTCATTTCTTAGCATCATGGCCACTGTTTTGGCATGACTGAGGTCTGTCCATATTCGGTTTAAGTCCGTTGAGCATGTTTTTTTGCATGTTGTTTGCATGCTTATGTTGCATTGCATTGTGTATGCATGTCATTAGCATTGGTAGGTTGCCATATTACATTGCATTATGTATGATGTGTTGTTGTTTGCATTGCGTATGCTATGTTGTTGTTTGCATTGTGTATGCCATGTTGTTGTTTGCATTGTGTATGCCATGTTACATTGCATTGTGCATGCAATTACATTGTGTTTAGCATGCTTAAGTTGCATTGCATGTTTGCATGTTTGAGTTGCATTGCATTTGTTTGGATTGGGTGTTAGTCCAAACACAAGAAACGAGGGACGTTTCATACTTGAAGTGATGAAACGTGCCTCATTTCTCGGTCGCCGACCCTCTTGATCATGCATGATAGAGGTAAAGGCTTTATGTGTTTATGTGTGCATTCATTTCACATTGATTCATGCAATCTTGGTTTCTCGGCCATCATGCATCGAGATGCGTGATTGGTGGTCCGAGGGTCGAGGACTGCACTCCCTTGAGCTTATGAAATGATAGGGAGGGTGGTTGTGGACACATATCTTGCAAATACATTGGCATGCCCTTTCTTGCTCTCTGTTGCAGTAAACTGGAGAAAAGCAGCAACAAGTGGTCGGCAGACCATAAAAACTAGCTAGCCGACCATTTTTTCTGGTCTGCAGCAATGGTAATTGGTCGATAGGTGGTTGGCACCCCCAAAAAGTGGTCGGCCATGCTCCTACAGGTTCCCATGGTGGAGTAAACACTATCTGGAGCTTTGTGCAATGTTCTGAGGTCAAATGAAAACAGAAGCAAGTTGGGACATCACGATGGATTTCTGAACGAGGCGACCGAGCATGCATGCGCTTCTCGCCCTGAGGACCTCTTTTACTGCTTTCCTTAGCTAGCTTATGCTTTGGTTTTGTATTTAATTAGTTAATGTGCTTAACTGATTAATTTGTTTTGTAATAGTTAGTTAACTAGGTATAGTTAATTAGCTTTGTGATGTAATAATTAGTTTAATTAGCTTAGATTAGCTAGTTAGCTTGTTATTTGGACCCTCCGTCGAGAGGGCCAACTATTGTAATAAGCGTGCGTGT
Organism: Camellia japonica; assembly: GCA_030407325.1. Classification (NCBI taxonomy): domain Eukaryota; kingdom Viridiplantae; phylum Streptophyta; class Magnoliopsida; order Ericales; family Theaceae; genus Camellia; species Camellia japonica. The sequence continues at coordinate 159,372,182 of JAPPVO010000014.1, read as the reverse complement.
GTGTGATGCATGTCTCCCAACCCCCATTTCTTTCTCCCTTTTACTTAACCGCTTACGATGGTTAGTTTTAGGGCATATTTCGATTAGCATACCTCATGCTCGCATGCGTGCATCCATTCATCTCTCTTGCATGCACCGGGCTCGGCGCATCATACTAACTACATTGTATTTCAATACACTTACTTGAATACGTGTTCAACATCATGTTATCAAGTTGCATTTCATATGCCATTCTAGATAGCCGACCCTATCCTAGTTACATTTTTGCATGCTTTGCATTAGCCATCTTAACATGAACTAGGATCATGCATGATTTCTAACTAGTTCTCTATTTTGGCTCGGAGTACACTGTGAGTGTTTACGCTTTAGCATACTGCATGTGTGTTAGTGTTGCCATGAAAGCATGCTTGCCATGAGGCTAACTGCTTATTTGATATAACTGCATGAATGCATGTGGATGAAGGTTGGATTGCTTGAATTGGAATAATTCATTGAACTACGAGTTTTAAGCCCACTTGAGGGTGGCAAAATCCACGACTTAGCCTACTTGCGAGTAGCAAACTTCAAACCGTTTTCAAACAAACAAACATGAAATGTTTTGTTCCAACTTAGGCGATTTAGTCTATACTTGCATGCTGTCCACATCACCTAGTAAAAATAGCTAATCAATCAGAACAAGAACACATATGTTTCAAAACAACATATCATGCTTAGTAGAGGCTGATCTTTTGATCGGGCGAGCGAGGGTGCTCATTGCATGACCTTCCCCTCTCGTACCCAAGTTCCCGAGTCGAGGCAACTTTGGTGATGACGGACACGTGGCCTTCGGCACGAGTCAGGGTTTCCTAAATTCCCCAAAATAAAATATTTAGGTGGCGACTCTATATCTGGCAAAGCAGTCCATGTTTAGCACTTCTTTATTAAAAATCAATTTTCCAAAACGATTTGCCGGATTTGGACTCGTTGGTGATTTATCAGTCTTGCATTGCACTTTGCGAGATTAGATTTAGAACCGTGACATTGAGTCCGAACTGTAGTAGCTAACAACAAAACGATTTCGCGCCATCGCGCGCGAAGTCGGGAGTTTCGGGGCGATCTACAGTTTCTGGCGACTCTGCTGGGGATTTAGAGAGCTTGACTCGAACTCATGATATCTTGTTTTGTTTACACTTATGTGTCTCTTTGCATTGCATTTGCATTGGTGCACCTAAGACACCGTGTTCGCCGTCTGCTATTCCTGAATGGTTTGCCGGAGGCTGCGTGCCATAAGGTTAACCGGTTACGAGCTCTGCCACGACGAGAACACAAACCCCAGTTGTTACCGGGGCACCCTTTTTGACTATTCGACCTAGTGCATATTGGAATCCATAGTGATCACTCCAAGTTAGGACAGGTTGCTTACTCGATTATAGGTTGTTTGAAACCGCTGTGTGCATAGTGAAACCCTAGCTCCTGACAAAATAGGATAGGGAAAACCTTACCCCAATATAGGGGTGTTTTGGGCTCTCACTTGTTTGCTACGTGCTTTTAGAGTGTGCCTCTACAGGAATGCATGTATCAGTTTGCAAGTCTGGGTATCAGGCTTGCAGGCATCAGTATTCGAGGAATCAGTTTTGCTTGAGGGTATCAGTTTTGGGGCAGTGATTTGGGGAACAGTGATCAGTGTTGAGAACAGTGTGTTCAGCTTACAAATGCCAACTGTGTGTTGTCTTTAATTTATTTAGCTCATAACATAGCACACTGCACTTTCTGGTTGTTTGTTTCCTTATTATGCTTTATTTATCTTTTTGCAAGGTAGTTTAGCACTATTGCATCCGACCAAGCAGATTTCCCCAAGCACTCTGGGTTAGAGGTCGTAGACTTCAGCTATCCGAGGATCTAATTGACGGACAAGCAGTGTTCCTTTCTTTATCCCCGGTTATTAAACGGAGGTCAGTAAGGCACAGTGTATCGGTACAGCGGTTGCTAGATCAGTGATCCTTGAGTAGTCAAGCTGAGATTTTTGAGTTTACTGCAGAGACAGATATACCAGTTGCTCAGTTAGATCAGCACACTATAGCAAACATGGAGGATATGATGCGTCAACTCTAGGAAACTATGTAAGCCATGCAGCAGAATGCTGCCCGTTAGACAGAGTTTGCCGCACGACAGGCCGAGGTCATGGCTCAACAAGCAGAGCTGATTGCTAGACTTCAGCAACAGCAACAACCACAACAAGCCGGAGCATCTGCTTTGCACCCACCTCCTCCCCCACCTAGAGTTCCCATACTCGGGGAGATAGTCAACGTCCAAGAAAATACGGACGTTCCAACGAGGCCTGCTCCGCCCCTAATCCTACCCCAGCTATCCAAAGCGCCCACCAACTTAGTGGATTCACCGTTTGAGTTCGAGGTGGATCCAACGGCGCTAAAAGTGAGCAAGCTAGAAAAGCATTTCAAGAAGGCTCAAGGCGTGAAATCCATTCCGGATATAGAGGATGGATACACCGACTCGGCCGTGACTCTGCCGGACCGGTTTAAGATGCCGCACATTGACCGTTTTGACGGGTCTGGGTATCCTATGGTACATCTGCGGCTGTTCTCGGATATCCTAAGGCCGATGGGCCTCTCCAGATTGTAGAAGCTTTCCCTCTTTGGCCGGACCCATTCGGGTGTAGCGGCTATTTGGTATGCAAAGCTAGAGAACTCTGTTAAGAGAAGTTGGGAGGAGATGGTTGAGGCCTTCATAGCTCAATACTCCTACAACACGCAGATTGAGGTCACAACTCGTGATCTTGAGACAACTAGGAAAGAGCCGAAGGAGAGCTTCTCCGATTTTGTAACCCGCTGGAGGGCCAAAGCCTCGATGATGGCCATCAGGCTGGTTGACAAAGATCAGATTCGGATGGTTGTGCGCAACCTCCAGCCCAAGCTCATGCAAAAGATGATCGTCCTCCCCCTTCCCACCTTTGCGGACTTACATGAGATCGGGGTGCAGATCGAGGACGCCATGAAACAGGGTCTGATTGACCATGAGAGAGAGCAGCCCAAGAGGGCATTCAACCGCAGTACGAATGCAGGCACAAGCAGTGCTGCAGCTGACAGAACTTCGGACGTGGGCATGGTCACCACCACCACTCCAAAAACCCTTGCAGCTACATCCTTTACTGGTGCATCCGGAAGTAGCTCGCAAACAACTAGGTATGCACCCCGAGGCCAGAGAACCTTTACCCCGCTGTACATGTCTCTGTCCAAAGCTTTGGGGGTTTTGATCAAGAAAGGGCACTTGAAGCCCTGGAGCCGCGGCCATTACCAGAAAAGCTTCCTCCCTCCCATAACCCGGCGAAGTACTGCGCCTTTCACCAACAGGATGGTCGTGACACTGACCAGTGCTTCAGATTGCGTCATGAGATTTAAGATCTCATTGACAACAGGGTGATCGTGCCTCCAGAGAAACCGAATGTCACCACCAACCCACTCCCACCACACATAACCAAGCTCCACCTCCCAAACACATCAACCTAATCTAAACCTCGGCCATCCCATATGACCCGAGCATATATATAGCCCCCTTCCACCTACCCAAGCTAGAGGTATTCATTCCAGATAGCAAGGACTTATGCATGTTGGATATCTCCCAAACCCAACCAGAACCTGGGGTGGTGACTGTTGAACACAGAATTGGGTCGACTGCGGGGGCAGATGAGAATGATCATGCAGAGCCTGAGGGGTCTACGAGCTTCATGTACAACCTGAGCGGTTACATTACATCAATAAGCTAGGCTAGGCCAAGAGTGGAGTTGCCGGATGAGGCAGGGATCTGTGTGGTTCGGGAGGATGGACCTAATTAAGGGCTAGATGACCCAGCAGGACTGGAAGAGGACATTGCAACTCTGCAATTCTTTGAAGAACAGGACTCAGGGGACGTGATTGTTAACTGGTTCAACATGAAAGGGTCAGCAGAAGTTACTGGGTGGCTCAACGACGAGCCAGATGTTGTTGAGCAGTCTCAGCCAGAACAGGGTCCGTCAAAGACGGGGACATCAGCAGTGGCTGTAAGGGCCGAGGAACAGAGAGCATCGCCGGAGAGCATCGGCGTAAAGAATTTTGCTCAAAATACGGGCAGTTTGAGTACAGAAGATTATGAACAGCAGGCTGCACTGAAACAGTTTGAACAGGAAAAGATCGAAGATCTGGAGAAAGCCAGAAAGGCCAAAGCCCCTGCAGGGGCGGAATGTGCTGTGTGCACAGAAGCAGTTGTAACGGTACCGGACAGGTGCCTGTCGGTTGCCGATGGTATGTGGTGGGAAGATGACGACCTATGTCTTGCCCACACCGACGAAGACTGGGGGAATAACCAGCCGGATGATACCTAGTACGTCGGGGAGGTCGACCACATGACCAGGAGCGGGCGGTATTTCAAGCCTCTGCACTTGGATCAACCAGAGGCGTCCGGAAAGGACAAAGAGGCGGAGAAGCAGAAAGAAAAACTGCTCGAGGAGAAGACTATGCTGAAACAACTTAAAAAGATACAAGCAGACATCTCCATCTGGGGACTGCTTATGCCCTTAAGAGTTCACAGGCAGGCTGTCCTTTTTGCAATGGACAAGGCCAAACTTTTAATTGACACCACCCCCGAACAGTTAGTAGGGTTGGTTTTTCCGGCAAAAGCTTCCCCCGACGTTGACCTTCACTGACAAGGAGTTGCCGCCTGAGGGCTCAAACCATAACAAACCACTCTACATCTCTGTGGAGTGTAGGGAAAAATGGATACCAGTGGTTCTCATCGACACATGATCTGCTATCAACGTGTGCTCGTTGAGGACGGTATATGCTATCAGGTTGAAGCCCGCGGATTTTGTGCCTACTACCCAGGTGATACGGGCATATGACAATACCAGCAGAGAGGTGATGGGGACTGTGCAGATTCGGACTCAGGTTGGTCCAAGACAACAGGATATTGACTTTCATGTCTTGGACGTTCTCGCAACCTTCAATCTACTCCTAGGGCAGCCGTGGCTGCACCAGGTGAAGGCGGTCTCTTCCACCCTGCACCAGATGTTGAAGTACCTCCACGGGAAGGGGGTAGCTATAGTTTTTGGGAATTCGTCAATTCATCCGTTGCCAGAGGTGTGTATGCTAGTTCGGGAGATTGAACATGGCGTAGAGGATGTATCCTTGTCAGGATTTACCCTAGCCGAGGCTCGGGTTGTACAGAACATACTAGCTATTGATGAGGGGTTATATGTCAGTGCACAATCTGTGTACCTCATGAACAAGCTCCAACACATCCCCGGGATGGGATTGGGGAAAAGTGGCCGGAAGGGCATTGCAGCATCAGCTGAAGTGCTGCACAACCCGCATACCTTTGGTTTAGGTTATTTGCCTACCAAAGAGGATTGGGTGAGGAAAGGAAAAGAAATGGCCGGAAGGGCTAGAGCCAAGCAGGCAGGGAAGCCTTATGAGTTGGTACACTGGCCTATCTAGGGCACCCTGAATGGACGCTTCGTCCGGGGGGGGAAGACTTCCCGTTCTGCGGCTTCTCGGAGCTATGGCAAAATACAGAGAGGCGGCGCTTGCCGGGGTTCGAGATTTTCTTTGACTTGTAGTTTTCTGGGGAATGATGATGCCGAAGAGCAGATAGACCCACCAGCTGAGGCTGAGCAGTGCAAGGATGAGGATTCTGAGAGCATAGAGTTTGAAATGGGGGTAGCACTGGCTTGTCTACTCTCAGATCCTCCGATCGTACAGAAGTGTTTGGGGGATAACTTTTCGGTTTCCATGATTGGGAATGAAGCGGCTATGCGCCCATCTTCAAACATTCTGGATGTATCCACCGCACCCTCCCTCGTCTGGCAATACAATGAGGGCTTTTTATCGGGCAGCATCGGGTCAGGTAGTGAGCTAGAATCTGATTCCACTGAGTCCGTGGAGTCAGAATCAGGTTCCAGCTCGTCTGAGTCTGAGTCCGGTATTCTTGGGGGTGACAACCCTGATGCCACAGTCCTGTCTAGGTCGTCTTTTTCTTTTTCCTTTGAGTCTGTTGTAACAGAAGAACCAGGCGATTCGGAAGTGATTAATGAGAATTGTGCAGCTGTGGCCTTTGAGTACTTTTCTGTGCCCTTAATTGATTGCATTAATCAAGACTTTCAAAATTTCGATGAAAATGACGAGGAAGAAATTCCTCCGGTTTTGAAATATTTGCTTGATCAAGAGCAGGAGAGGTTTGTAAAACCACTGGTTGATGAAATCACCACAATTAATGTAGGTACTGAGAAGGACCCGCGACTAGTCCAGATCGGGTCCACGTTGTCTTCGGAGGAGCGCGAGCGCTTAGTCGCTTTGTTAAAAGATTTCAAAGATGTTTTCGCGTGGTCCTACGAAGACATGCTTGGAATCGATCCTGAGATTGTACAGCACCAGATCCCTCTTGACCCAGAGGCCTGACCTGTTAAGCAGAAGCTCAGAAGGATCTGCTCGGACTGGGCTCTCAAGATCAAAGAAGAGGTCACCAAGCAAATTGACGTAGGGTTCCTGCTGGTATCTGAATACCCAACTTGGTTGGCCAATATAGTTCCGGTGCCGAAGAAGGACGGCAGAATTCGGGTATGTGTGGACTTCAGGGATTTGAATAAAGCCAGTCCGAAGGACGACTTTCCTCTGCCACATATCGATGAATTAGTGGACTTCACTGCTGGGCATGCGTTGCTCTCTTTCATGGATGGGTTTTCAGGCTACAATCAGATTTTGATGGCACCCAAAGACCGGGAGAAGACTGCTTTTACCACCCCGTGGGGAACCTATTGTTATAGGGTGATGCCCTTTAGGCTGAAGAATGCTGGAGCTACATATCAATGAGCCGCGACCATGATTTTGCATGATATGATCTATAAGGAGGTTGAGGTGTACATGGACGACATGATTGTCAAGTGCAAGGAAAGAGAGGGTCACTACACCGCCTTGCAGAAATTCTTTCAACGGATCAGAGAGTTTCGGTTGCGGCTGAATCCTCAGAAATGTACCTTTGGTGTTACAGCAGAGAAAATGCTGGGGTTCTTGATCACACAAAGGAGCATCGAAGTCGATCCTTCCAAAATCAAGGCCATCTTAGAAATGCCACCACCGAGGACTGAAAAGGAGGTGCGAGGCTTTCTGGGTAAAGTGCAATTCATAAGACGGTTTATTGCAAAATGAACCTTGACTTGTGAACCACTGTTTGGTCTCCTGAAGAAAGGAAAGAAGTTCCAATGGGATGGCCGATGCCAAGTTGCTTTCAAACAGATCAAGCAATATTTACAGAACCCACCTGTGTTGTCACTGCTTGAGCCGGGAAAACCATTGATTCTGTACCTTTCAGTGACTGAAACTACAATGGGTTGCATGCTTGCACAGGAGTCTGAGGACAAAGTGGAGAGGGCTATCTACTACCCGAGCAAGAAAATGCTGGATTACAAGACCCGCTACACTCCGCTAGAGAAGGCTTGTCTGGCCTTTGGTATGGGCTACCAGGAAGCTACGGTACTACCTGTTAGCTCACTCTATAATACTGGTTTCGAGATTAGATCCCATCAAATATCTCTTCGAGAAACCAGCACTTAAGGGTAGGCTGGCCCGTTGGTTGCTTCTGCTTTCTGAATTTGATCTGAAGTACATGACGCGCAAGTCAGTAAAAGGGAGAGCGGTAGCGGAGTTCGTAGCCGATCACCCGGTGGAAGGGGATGAAGCAGTTGAGTATCTGTTCCCAGACGAGGCCTTCTACATGTCGAAGAAGAGACTTGGACGATGTACTTTGACGGAGCGTCAAACCAATATGGGTATGGGATAGGGGTGTTGCTGATAGCACCCGACAATTCCCATATACCTCTAGCATTCAAACTCCAGTTCAGAGTGTCGAACAATGAAGCAGAGTACGAGGCATGTATTGCTGGATTGGAAGCCGCCCTAGAACTAGGGGCAAAACGGTTGGATGTCATCGGGGACTCGAACCTTATTGTATCTCAAGCTAAAGGAGATTGGAAAGTTGAAGAAGAAAAGATGAGAATCTATAATCAAACCTTGGACGCTCTGATTCCTCGGTTTGAAAAATTGAACTTCGCTCATCTGTTAAGAGAGAACAACAGGTTCGCTGATTCGTTAGCAACTCTATCTTCTATGATAGACATCCCTTTTTGGAGTCCGGATGCGTCCGATCATCATCGAACAGAAATTCATGCTGGCCTACGAGCTGATTGCTGCCATAGATGAGGTACAAGATGAAAATCCCTAGTATTACGATGTCTGGAACTTCTTGGAAAAAGTGGCGTATCCACCAGGGGCAAATGCCAAAGATAAAAGGGCAATTCAAAGAATGGCTACTCAGGTCATCATCTGCGGAGGTAAACTGTACAAGAGGGGTCATCTCAAGATGCATAAACTGTGTGTCGATGCTGAAGAATCCAAGCGCCTGATGGAGGCCATCTATGGAGGAGAGTGTGGAGCGCACATGAACGGGGTGATGCTAGCCCGGAAGATCCTTAGACAAGGTTATTACTAGTCCACCATGGAGGAGGATTGTATTGGCTTTGTCCGGCGATGCCACAAATGTCAGATCCATGCAAACCGCATGAACATCCCGCCGTCGAAGCTGTACAACATGACTTCGCCATGGCCGTTTTCAGTCTGGGGGATTGATGTAATTGGAGCTGTCACTCTGAAGGGGTCCAACGGGCATAAGTACATTCTGGTAGCGATAGACTACTTTACGAAGTGGGTTGAGGCCCAATCTTACGCGGTGTTGAAGGCATTGCATGTTGCTAAGTTCATCAGGAACAACATTATCTGTCGCTACGGGGTTCCGAATGAGATTATTTCAGATAATGGTTCCTACTTCAAGAAGGAGGTGATCGACTTGTTGGAGAAGTACAACGTGGCTTTTCATAAGTCATCTACGTATCGGCCGCAAACCAATGGAGCAGTTGAGGCCGCCAATAAGAACATCAAGCATATTCTACAGAAGATGGTGAAAACCTACCGGGACTGGCCAAATAAGCTGCCGTTTGCTCTGTGGGGCTACCGAACTTCTATTCGAACTTCTACTGGAGTAACTCCGTATTCCTTGGTTTATGGGATGGAGGTTGTTCTGCCTATCGAAGTTGAGGTTCCGTCATTACGGGTAGTGATTGAGTGTCAGATAACTGAGGCAGATTGGTAGCAAAACAGGTTCGAAGAACTCATGCTCTTTGATGAGAGAAGGCTGAAAGCACTGTATCATGTTCAGGGTTATCAACGAAGAATTGCCAGGGCTTTCAACAAGAAGGTTAAGTCCAGGAATTTGAAAGAAGGGGATTTAGTGCTCAAAGACAACCGGGCTTCCATCCACGACCCTAGGGGCAAGTTCAGATCCAATTGGACTGGCCCTTACATCATCAAGTTTATTTGGTCGGGTGGAGCTGTCGTTCTGATGAACCTAGATGGCCTAGAGTTCTCCCAACCGATCAACATGGACAAGTTGAAGAAATACTTTCCCTGAGTGGCTCGCTAGGCCGAAAACCCAAAAGGGCGACCTAGGCAAAAGTTAGAGCACAGAAAACTTGAAATAATAAAAACTGAGCTCGCAAGGTTGAAAACCCGGAAGGGCGGCCTTGGCAAAAGTTAGAGCGTGAAAGGTGAGGGTTAATACACGAGTGAATCTGAACCGAACTACGTAAGGCTTGATTCCCATCTTCGGGATACGTAGGCAACTTCATTCTGAAGTCCAACCATAAACACTTCCAAATCAACTTTGTTCATGTGATCATGTTGGTCATCTTTGTCTATTCTGCATTCAAGAGCTCGGTTGTGATCTCCAGTGCAGTGCTGTTCAGACTAGGGGCAACTTTCCAGTTGCTGGGATCCGGGATTGTACATCTCAGTGATAGATCTCGGGCGTGTCCAATTCTGATCCACGTCGAAAATGGTTTTGAAAAGTTTTAATAAAAGTTGATTTTGCTCAAATTAATCTTTTTACGACTTAGACCATTCTTGGACCAAACGGAAAATTTTCAATACCCACAACCTTCAATTACATTGATTTCAGTACAGAGTTCTCCTACTCTTGAATACAAATTGAAGTTGCCTTTTATTACATTCATAAAGAAAACTTGAAAGTACTGATTAAAGCAAATAAACTCGGGGCATAATCAGGTGTTCCTGCGTCCCCTCCTAGAGCTGGTGGAAGCCTCTGATACCAAAGTAGGCCCAATCTGCGCCTCTTCATCAAGCCAAGCTATGCACTCGTTAGAGGGGTGTAACTAAAAGTGGGAGCGGGGGCCAGAATTTCTCTCGTCCTCCATGATGTGGCATACCAAGCTAGCTGTGTGCCTCGGACCAGAAATACAACCGGATACTCTATCCCTTCCTCCGGGCAAGTCTGATCATGTTCGAACTGGCGCCGAAAACAGAACGGGAAGTAAAAGACACAGTGTGTCAAGCCAATCAACTAAATCCCGGGCTGGCGAGACATGCTATAACTCATCGCCGACAGCGCCAAGCAATACTGGTAACGGAGAGACTGCACATCCACTTGCACCACCATCCCTTGTCAAGGGCATCGACTAGACGTCGCCGGAAGAAATAGCCGCAAGCTGAATATGCTGGGCATGAGTCCACAACCTTCAACTTATCCATCAACCATACCTGAGGAGGGATGAAAAATGAGAGATTAAAGAATAGAGAGGTGTACGTTGAGAGAAAAGTGAGAAAAGGATTTTGAGAGAAAAATCGAGCCTGAGGGCCGAGTGATGTGAGAAATATATGTGAGATAGGGTGGGAAACATTACCTACAGCAGTAGTGGACTCCCCATGAATCTAGTCATCTCCCAGCGATGAAAAGCGTCCAAACCCATCAATGTCCCAGCTAGTGTCATGGCGATGTAGCTCTGCCCTCTTTTAAGCCTTGGGCAACTGTAGACGCGCCCCGGGAACTCTCCGATATCTGCGCCTATGAGGGCGCGAATCTTGTTTTGTTCTGAGCTACTACAGTTCAGACTCAATGTCACGATTCTGAATCTAATCTCACAAAGTGCGATGTGAGACCGATAAATCACCGAAGAGTCCAAATCCGGCAAATCGTTTTGGAAAATAGATTTTTATAAAGAAGTGCCAAACATGGACTGCTTAGCCAGATACAGAGTCGCCATCTAAATATTTTATTTTGGAAAAATTTAGGAAACCCTGACTCATGCCGAAGGCCACGTGTCCGTCATCACCAAAGTTGTCTCGGCTCGGGAACTTGGGTACGAGAGGGAAGGTCATGCAATGAGCACCCCCGCTCGCCCGATCAAAGATCAGCCTGTACTAAGCATGATATTTTGTTTTTGAAAACACATGTGCTCTTATTCCGGTTAATTAGCTAATCTTACTACGTGATGCGGACAGCATGCAAGTATAGACTAGATTGCCTAATTTGGAACAAAAACATTGCATGTTCATTTGTGAAAATGATTTGAAGTTTGCTACTCGCAAGTAGGCTAAATCGAGGATTTGATGAATATTCCAATTCAAGCAATCCAACCTTCACCCACAGGCATTCAGGCAGTTATATCAAATAAGCAGTTAGCCTCATGGCGAGCATGCTTTCATGGCAATCAATAACACACATGCTGTCACGCCCCAAACCAGCCCCTAAAAGTTTGGGCATGACCTAAGCAGAAACAGACAGAATAACCTGTATGGTATAACATTTGGGGGCCTGAACGGAAGCATTAAATTTAAAACGACATCTAGAAATATCCATTGAGCAACTATCAACATGCCAGGACCATCTTAACATTGAACAAAAGTAACATGCACACAAAATGAGGTTACATAAACATTTACAATCCAGCCCAGGTCTTAGGCATACAAAACAATAAATACATATCCCTGACCAGCAATGTGGATACCAAAAATTACATATACAAGTAAGCTGATCTAATATGTAAGGTTTCCTCCAGTGCCTGGTTATCCTTAGGATGACAAAAATACATGCAGTGTGCTAGATCGGCTCCTCAAGCTGGTTCCTACAGAATCAGACGAGATTACAGAATGAGACAAGCTCAGTGAATAGTAGTGCGTAATAATAAAATCACAATGTACAGTAGCATATGTATCAAAACCAAATACCGAGATAACAGATTGGCCTATTAGCCCAGATAGCCTTGCGGCACGGATAGCCTTCCGGCTCAGGTAGCCTTGCGGCACAACAGGTAGCCTTACGGCACAGATAGTCTTTCGACTCAGGTAGCCTTGCGGCACAACAGGTAGCCTTACGGCACAACAGGTAGCCTTACGGCACAAATAGTCTTTCGACTCAGGTAGCCTTGCGGCACAACAGGTAGCCTTACGGCACAACAGGTAGCCTTACGGCACAAATAGTCTTTCGACTCAGGTAGCCTTGCGGCACAACAGGTAGCCTTACGGCACAACAGGTAGCCTTACGGCACAGATATATATAAATATGGTGCTCACATTTCAGTTCCAGATCAACACATGAGTTATGATCTTATCTTACAGAAAACAGATACACAAATGTATGTATAATGCACTATTACTCACAGTGTTGTGGTGGCGTATGAGTTCCTTCTGGAGTGTGCCCTGCACACAATATACTGATAAATTAGTATCCTTCCCTTTTTAAATCCTTATCCGTCATTCCATATCTCACTACAGTTTTATGGATATGAATATATCACTATCATAAACTCTTCAGAAAAACATTCTAATAACACCAAAGAGTCAAGCACGAAAAACTAAACAACCACATTTCCTTTATGCAAAACAGTCCTCCGCTCGAGCGTAAACTTGTCCGCTCGAGCGGACAGTGCGATGATATCAAAAATGCTGAGAGGTCGATTTTTACGCTCGAGCGGACATTTCCCCGCTCGAGCGGACAGGGTACTTCCGAGAAAACTTCTGAGAGATGAATTTTCCCGCTCGAGCGGCCCTGACCTCCGCTCGAGCGGACGACGACCCAGATTCAGGGCAGCCCGATTTCAACCCAAAATTTAGCAACCAAATCTCATTTTTCATGCAATCAAAGGTCAAATTCATGCAATACTTCAACTTAACAACACCATAACATAGATTTAACCTAGATGACAACAATTTAAACCAACTTAGAGGGTTCAACAACCCATCACTTTCTCAAATTTCATTCTAACTTCAAGTTACATTCAAGTTCTTCAAGCATAACACATAACACTAACATATTTCCATGGATTGATGATATTAAACTAAAGATTGAAGTAGAAATTCAGATATCACCTAATTTAAAGTGTCAAAGAAGACAACCATTGCAAAACCCTCATAACTCAAACATATAACCTTCATGAATCAAACACAAACACATAAACATATGTGGCAATCCTTGAGTAACTATGACAAAACTTGAGTTACCTTAAAGTAAATCACACAAATCCAACAATTTGATGCGCTTCCTTGGTGACCCACGATTTCCCCCAATCTTCCTCTTCAACTCTCACGTTTTCTCTCTTCTTCTTAATGTCACACAAGAGTTGATTCTAAGTCAAAAATATCTCCTAAGTTGATATATAATATAATAGGAGAATAAGACGAAATTCAATCGCTTTATGCCGAAATGAAAATTTTACAGAAAATCCCATTAGCTTAAAAATCATGTAGATTCCAAATATCAAATCAATTTCTGCAAATTAAATCTCTAAGATGCTCAATTTCCATTTTAAGTGATTCAAGTGTAACAGATACGTTCTAGTTCAACAGATAGAAACTCATATTTCTAAGTTCCATGCTCTTTTACTATATTTTCACATAGATTTTCACAATAACATTCAAAGACACAGAACAGAGATTAAAAGATAACAGAATCAGATACGAGGGTCGGGGTATTACACTCTCCCCCCCTTATTTAAGTTTGGTCCTCCAAACTTGTTTTACCTTAGGACGAAAACAGATACGGATATTGATTTTGCATTTCATCCTCTTTTTCCCAGTTGCCTCAGTTCCGTAGTGCTCTTGCCACTCCACTTTACCATTGGAATTTCCCGGTTCCGTAACTTTACTTGACGTCCAGAATTCGAAGCGGTTTTTCTTCATATGTTAACCTGTCGGTTAGCTCAATCTGATGATAGTCAATAATATGGGATGGATCTGGAAGGTACTCTCGGAGCATAGAAACATGAAATACATTATGAACCTGACTCAGATGTGGCGGAAGGGCGACTCGGTAAGCTACTGTCCCAACTCTCTGTAAAATCTGAAAGGGACCGACATATCGGGGTGTTAGCTTACCCTTCTTTCCAAATCTTGGGTGGCCTTTCATTGGGGTGACTTTCACAAAGACATGACTGTTCTCATCAAATTCCAAATTCCTTCGTCGGTTATCTGCGTAACTCTTCTGCCTGCTTTGAGCAGTTTTCAGCCTTTCTCGAATAATCTTCACTTTCTCAGTAGTCAATTGAACAATCTCTGGCCCTAACAAAGGCCTATCTCCTACCTCAGCCCAGCACACTGGTGAGCGACACGGTCTCCCATACAGAGCTTCATAAGGTGCCATTTGAATACTCGAATGGTAACTATTATTATACGCGAATTCAATCAATGGTAGATGCGTCTCCCAACTCTCTTGAAAATCCAGAACACACATTCGAAGCATATCTTCTAACGTCTGAATCGTCCTTTCGGACTGTCCATCGGTTTGAGGATGGAAAGCTGTACTGAACTTCAATTCTGTACCCATTGCATTCTGTAGACTCTGCCAAAACCGTGACACAAATTTTGGATCTCTGTCGACACAATTGAAACCGGAACTCCGTGAAGTCTTACAATTTCATCTATATAGAGCAAAGCAAGTTTGTCGGCGTTGTATTGGGTCTTCACAGGCAAGAAATGGGCGGATTTGGTTAATCGGTCAACAATAACCCATATCGAATTCATACCCCGAGGCGTCCGTGGTAACCCCACTACAAAATCCATCGTTAGTGTTCCCATTTCCACTCCGGAACTGGAAGGGGTTGTAACAACCCTGCGGGTTTCTGATGTTCTGCTTTAACTTGCTGGCACTGCAAACATTTAGACAAACTCTGCAATTTCCCTCTTCATACTTGGCCACCAGAAATTTTGTTTCAAGTCTCGGTACATTTTGGTACTTCCTGGATGTATTGAGACTCTCGAGGCATGTGCTTCTTCCATCAACTTCCGTTTAAGTTCTACCACATTAGGGACACACACCCGATTCTGAAATTTAAGCACGGAATCTGTCAAAGTAAATCCCAGTTTCGGTTTTGTCTCCATTTCACTACATATTTTCTTGAGGGCGTCGTCCTCCATTTGACGTATCTTGATCTCCTCCAGTAATGCCGGTTGAGCCATCATTGCCGCTATTGTTGCTCTTTGCCCAGGTAGTATTAAGTCAATTTCCATCTTATTCAGATCCCCTATCAATTCTTTACTTTCTGTCAATAGACTCGCCAGTATTCCCATATTTTTCCGACTGAGTGCGTCTGCTACCGTGTTAGCTTTGCCAGGATGGTAGTGAAGTTGCAAATCATAGTCTTTAATAAGTTCTAGCCACCGCCGTTGGCGCATATTCAACTCCTTTTGGGTGAAAAGGTATTTGAGGCTTTTATGATCAGTATAAATATCACAAGAAGTCCCATACAGATAATGTCGCCAAATCTTTAACGCAAAGACAACTGCTGCCAATTCAAGGTCATGTGTGGGATAACTTTTCTCATGGGGTTTAAGCTGGCGAGAGGCGTAGGCGATAACTCTTCCGTTCTGCATAAGAACACAACCCAGTCCCTTATGTGAAGCGTCACTGTAAATTACAAATCCCTCGTTACCAGATGGTAATGCAAGAATCGGGCTGTAGTTAACTTCGTTTTTAATTCCCGGAAAGCAAATTCTCTCTGTTCAGTCCATTCAAATGCAATGCCCTTCTTCGTTAGCTGCGTAAGTGGTACAGCAATCTTAGAAAAGTCTTGGACAAATCTCCGATAATAACCTGCTAGTCCCATAAAACTGCGCACTTCAGTTACATTAGTCGGGGTTGGCCAGTTTACAATTGCCTCAATCTTACTTGGATCAACGGAAACTCCTTCTTTAGTTATGACATGTCCCAGAAATGCCACTTCGTGTAGCCAAAATTCACACTTCTTCAGTTTTGCGTACAGCTTCTTTTCTCGGAGAGTTTGGAGGATTCGACGAAGATGATTCTCATGAGCTTCTACATTCCCAGAATAAATAAGGATGTCATCTATAAAGACCACTACAAACTCATCCAGATAAGGTTTGAAGACTCGGTTCATCAGATCCATAAATGCTGCTGGTGCGTTTGTAACCCCAAAGGGCATAACCAAAAATTCATAATGACCGTAGCGGGTTCGGAAGGCTGTCTTCTCGACATCTTCGGCTTTGACTTTCAATTGATGATACCCGGACCGCAAATCAATCTTGGAGAAAACCTGTGCCCCTTGTAACTGATCAAATAAATCATCAATTCTCGGTAAAGGATACTTGTTTTTGATCGTTACTTTATTAAGCTCCCGGTAATCTATGCATAAACGAAGTGTCCCGTCTTTCTTCTTCACAAACAGGACTGGTGCACCCCAGGGAGAGACACTCGGACGAATAAACCCTTTATCCAATAAATCTTGAAGCTGACCCTTCAATTCCTTCATTTCAGCTAATGCCATTCGATACGGAGTTTTAGAAATGGGTTGAGTTCCAGGTAATACATCAATTGTGAACTCAATTTCACGGTCCACTAACTCTCCCGGCAGTTCTTTTGGGAAGACATCCGGAAAGTCACAAACAACCGGAATCGCATCAATATTTTCATTCTCTACTGGGCCTCCCAGAACATTACACAAATACCCCCGACATCCTTTTTGAATCAATTTGTAAGCCTTAGCTGCAGAGATCACATACGGTGGTGATGTCACTTCTTGACCCTGGAAAATAGTTTCTGACTGACCCGGAGGGTGGAATTTAATTTGTTTCATTAGGCAATCTATGGTAGCCCCGTATTCTCCCAACCAATCCATCCCCAAAATAATATCAAATGAAGTCATATCAAGTGGGACTAAATTAGCATATACACGAGCATTTCCAATGAGAATTTCACAAGTAGGATAGACAGAAGTACAGATCAAGGAAGTCCCCATAGGCGATGTAACACGCAACACATAGGCTAATTCTATTTCAGGTTTATCTAAGTTCTTTGCAAATTGCTTTGACACAAAAGAGCAGGTAGAGCCAGAATCAAACAAAACATAAGCAGAGTGGCCATAAACTGTAAATGTACCTGACACCACTGTTGTTGCATTCTGTATATCTCCCGGAACCAACGCAAATACCCTACCTTGCTTCATGGTGTCCTTGTTATTAGGTTTGACAGTTGATTTGGCACTAGGAGTCGGTGTAGACCCAGCTGAACTTGTGGCGGCCTTACTACCGGGTTGTTGATTCCTTTGTGGCAGTCCCTAATCAAATGTCCTGTTTTTCCACACCGGAAACAAGCTCCAGTCAACCGATGACAAACCCCACGATGTTTCAACCCACATTCCAGACACACAGGAGTCGAATTCTGAGAAGCTGTACTGGTGAAGTTTCCTGAATTCTGCTTTTTATTTGGTGAAGTGGTTGATCCCTTAGACCATTGAGTATTTTGCCTCTTCCCTTTCCATTCAGAAATCCGAGTCTGAGTAGCCAAATTTCCTTCTGCGATGACAGCCCGCTCCAAGACATCAACGTACGTCGGTAACTTCAACACATTGATCCGATCCTGAATGGCATTCCGCAATCCTCCCTCGAATTTCCGCGCCTTTTTGTACTCTGTGTCTACCATGTGAGGTGCAAACCGAGCTAGTTCTGCAAACTGGGCTTCATACTCAGCTACAGTTTTGTTTCCTTGTCTCAATGTTTCAAACTCAGTCACTTTCTTGTCTCGCATACTCTGAGGAAAATATTTGTCATAGAAAACACCAAGAACCTGTCCCAAGTCAACCCCGGATGCATTGTTCTGGTAAGCATCCACCACCTCCGTGCTTCCTCTTCAAGCGTGAAAGCAGCAAGCTGCACTTTCTGAACTTCAGTACAAGGGAAGACTTCGAATAATTTCTCTATCCCTAGCACCCATGCCTCCGCCTTCATTGGTTCAATCCCTCCTTTGAACGAAGGTGGTTTCATCTTTTTAAACTCCCGCGTAAGGGTGATGGTACGGTCCTCAGCGTGAATATCTTGCATTACAGGTGGGGGTACTGGCGGGGGTGGTGGCTGAGGTTGTTGTTGCTGTTGTTGTTGTCGTAGAGTTTCAGCCATATCTCTCATCATTCTTTCCATCCTATCCAACCGTACCGAGGTAGCATCTTCTGGCTCATCAGCCCTTGTTCTCACCATATTCTACAAAACAAATCATTATACCATACACAAAGGTGTACAAGAAAGTCAAATCGTTAGCATTAGGGTTAGCAGAAATCATATCACGTTGCTATCATTCCTACCTTCCTGTATGATGCCTACTACACTAGACATCCTAACGCTCAATGGATCAGTGTGTGAGATAGCAACTCGTGCTCTGATACCACTTGTCACGCCCCAAACCAGCCCCTAAAAGTTTGGGCATGACCTAAGCAGAAACAGACAGAATAACCTGTATGGTATAACATTTGGGGGCCTGAACGGAAGCATTAAATTTAAAACGACATCTAGAAATATCCATTGAGCAACTATCAACAAGCCAGGACCATCTTAACATTGAACATAAAGTAACATGCACACAAAATGAGGTTACATAAACATTTACAATCCAGCCCAGGTCTTAGGCATACAAAACAATAAATACATATCCCTGACCAGCAATGTGGATACCAAAAATTACATATACAAAGTAAACTGATCTAATATGTAAGGGTTTCCTCCAGTGCCTGGTTATCCTTAGGCTGACAAAAATGCATGAAGTGTGCTAGATCGGCTCCTCAAGCTGGTTCCTACAGAATCAGACAAAATTACAGAATGAGACAAGCTCAGTGAATAGTAGTGCGTAATAATAAAATCACAATGTACAGTAATATGTATCAAAACCAAATACGAGATAACAGATTGGCCTATTAGCCCAGATAGCCTTGCGGCACAGATAGCCTTCGGCTCAGGTAGCCTTGCGGCACAACAGGTAGCCTTGCGGCACAACAGGTAGCCTTACGGCACAGATAGGCTCAGGTAGCCTTGCGGCACAACAGGTAGCCTTCGGCACAACAGGTAGCCTTACGGCACAGTCTTTCGACTCAGGTAGCCTTGCGGCACAACAGGTAGCCTTACGGCACAATAGTCTTTCGACTCAGGTAGCCTTGCGGCACAACAGTAGCCTTGCGGCACAACAGGTAGCCTTACGGCACAGATATAAATATGGTGCTCACATTTCAGTTCCAGATCAACACATGAGTTATGATCTTATCTTACAGAAAACAGATACACAAATGTATGTATAATGCACTATTACTCACAGTGTTGTGGTGGCGTATGAGTTCCTTCTGGAGTGTGCCCTGCACACAATATAATAAATTAGTATTCTTTTTAAATCCTTATCCGTCATTCATATCTACTACAGTTTTATGGATATGAATATATCACTATCATAAACTCTTCAAAAAACATTCTAATAACACCAAAGAGTCAAGCACGAAAAACTAAACAACCACATTTTTTATGCAAAACAGTCCTCCGCTCGAGCGACAGTGCGATGATATCAAAAATGCTGAGAGGTCGATTTTTACGCTCGAGCGACATTTCCGCTCGAGCGGACAGGGTAATTTCAGAAAAACTCTGAGAGATGATTTTCCCGCTCGAGCGGCCCTGACCTCCGCTCGAGCGGACGACGACCCAGATTCAGGGCAGCCCGATTTCAACCCAAAATTTAGCAACCAAATCTCATTTTTCATGCAATCAAAGGTCAAATTCATGCAATACTTCAACTTAACAACACCATAACATAGATTTAACCTAGATGACAACAATTTAAACCAACTTAGAGGGTTCAACAACCCATCACTTTCTCAAATTTCATTCTAACTTCAAGTTACATTCAAGTTCTTCAAGCATAACACATAACACTAACATATTTCCATGGATTGATGATATTAAACTAAAGATTGAAGTAGAAATTCAGATATCACCTAATTTAAAGTGTCAAAGAAGACAACCATTGCAAAACCCTCATAACTCAAACATATAACCTTCATGAATCAAACACAAACACATAAACATATGTGGCAATCCTTGAGTAACTATGACAAAACTTGAGTTACCTTAAAGTAAATCACACAAATCCAACAATTTGATGCGCTTCCTTGGTGACCCACGATTTCCCCCAATCTTCCTCTTCAACTCTCACGTTTTCTCTCTTCTTCTTAATGTCACACAAGAGTTGATTCTAATGTCAAAAATATCTCCTAAGTTGATATATAATATAATAGGAGAATAAGACGAAATTCAATCGCTTTAACATGCCGAAATGAAAATTTTACAGAAAATCCCATTAGTGCTTAAAAATCATGTAGATTCCAAATATCAAATCAATTTCTGCAAATTAAATCTCTAAGATACTCAATTTCCATTTTAAGTGATTCAAATGTAACAGATACGTTCTAGTTCAACAGATAGAAACTCATATTTCTAAGTTCCATGCTCTTTTACTATATTTTCACATAGATTTTCACAATAAACATTCAAAGACACAAAACAGAAGATTGAAAAGATAACAGAATCAGATACGAGGGTCGGGGTATTACACATGCAGTATGCTAAAGCGTAAACACTCACAGTGTACTCCGAGCCAAAACAAAGAACTAGTTAGAAATCATGCATGATCCTAGTTCATGTTAAGATGGCTAATGCAACACATGCAAAATACAACTAAGATAGGCTCGGCTATCTAGAATAGCATATGAATGCAACACTCGGTAACATGCTGTTAAACACGTATTCAAGTAAATGTATTGAAATACAATGCTGGTTTGTATGATGCGCCGAGCCCGGTGCATGTAAAAGAGATGAATGATGCACGCATGCAAGCATAAGGTATGCTAATCGAAACATGCCCTAAAACTAACCATCAAAAGCTGGTAAGTAAAAGGGAGAAAGAAATGGGGGTTGGAAGACATGCATCACACGCACACACGCTTATTACAACAGATGGCCCTCTCGACGGAGGGTCTGAATAAGAAGCTAACTAGCTAATCTAAGCTAATTAAACTAATTATTACATCACAACGAAGCTAATTAACTAATCCTAGTTAACTAACTATTACAAAACAATTAAGCAGCTAAACGCATTAACTACTTTAATACAGAATCTAAAGCATAAACTAGCTAAGCAAATTAGCTAAGTAAAGCAGTAAAGCAAGGTCCTCAGAGGGAGAAGAATGCATGCATGCCCGGTCGTCTCGTTCATAAATCCGTCGCGATGCCCCAATTTGCCTCTGTTTGCAACTGCTCTCAGAAACTTGCACCAAGCTCCAGAAAGCTTCTAACTCACCTTGGGGACATGTAGGAGGGTGGCCGACCAGTTGTTGGTGTGGGAGACCACCTGCCGACCACTTTTTGTTGTTGCAGGGCAGAAAAAGTGGTCGGCCAGCTAGTTTTTCTGGCTGGCCGACCAGTTGTTGCTGCACTTTTCCACTTTGCTACAACAGAGAGCAAGAAAGGGCATGGCAATGTATTTGTAACATATGTGTGCACAACCACTCTCCCTATCATTTCATAAGCTCTAGGGAGTGTGGTTCTTGAACCACGGGCCACCAATCACGCATCTCGATGCATGATGGCCGAGAAGCCAAATTGCACAATTCAATGTAAAATGAATGCACAGGTAAACACATAAAGCCTAAAACTCTATCATGTGTGATCAAGAGTGTCGGCGACCAAGAATTGAGGCACGTTTCATCACTTCAAGTATAAAACGTCCCTTGTTTCTCGTGTTTGGATAATACCTAATCCAAACAAATGCAATGCAACAACAAGCATGTTAAACATGTAATGCAACCACATGGCATACACAATGCAATGTAAGATGGCATGCACAAGATGAAGAACATGGCATACACAATGCAATGGACAACAAGGCATACTTGATGCAATGTAACATGATCAACTTAACAAGGCTAATGACATGCAAAGAAGACTAATGCATGCATACACAAAGCAAGGCAACATAAGTATGCAACAACATGGCAATGTAAGCATGCAAATAACATGAAAGCAAACATGCTCGATGGACTTAAACCAAAATGGACAGACCTCAATCATGCCCAAATCAGTGGCCACAACACCAAAACAAAGGCATGAAATGCAAAACAAAGCATGCACATGCATTGGCCCATCAACTAGGCCTAAGAGCACAACTCTCAAGAGTGCTCAAGAAGTGATAAACATGGGAGTGTGGCAACACTAAAGGCTCTGAAATCAAGTGTGAAATGATGCCAAATCATTCAAACAACACAAGTAAAGCATGCAAGAGGGCCTAAGGCGCAAAGCCATTAAAGGGACTACACAAGGGGCATGCAATACATGGCACAAATGATTGAACCAATCATGGACAGAGCTCAAATAGGTCTAAACAAAGACCAAAACATGCTAAGATGGGGCTCAAGGGCCTAGGCAAGATGGCATACATGCTAGGCCATAAACTAGGCAACAATGCATAACACTCAAAGGCACTTAAAGGATGAATGAAGTGGGAACATGGCAATGCTACATGCTCTAAAATAACATATGAAATGATGCCAAATCATGTACACAACACAAATGAAGCATGCTATGGTTACCCAAAGCTTGAAGCTAGCATAGGCATTTGTACTACAACCATGCAAAACATGAAGCATATGGAAAAGGCAACCCAAAATAGTCCTAGACAATGTCAAAATGAGTCTAAAACATGTATGGAAGGAAGCCAAAACAAGCTAGCATGAAGGGCATAAGGCATGATGTATGCAAGGCAAATAGGGAGGATTGCACTACACCTACGAAGACCAAGCATGAGATGGCTTCGCCAACAAAAATCAGAGTTATATCATGGCAAAATAACCCCAAATACACATTGAAATGATAGCTCGCAAGCTTAGGCATGAAGGCATACACAATGATTCATGTTAAGGCATAAAGGGCAAACCCTCCAACGCATTGAATAAGTGAAAGATGTGAGTGCATGAACATGAAACATGAATTGAAATCACATAACAAATGATGCCAAATCATTCGAATAGGCCAAGCAATGCATGCTAGTGGACTTGATACACAAAGCTAACAAGCTAAAATGCACTATAGCTATACAAAGCATGGCATCCATGACCAAAACAACACAAATCAGAGCTTAAGCATGCTAAAACATAGACAAAAGCTTCTTAGAGTTAAGCCAAAAGCATGCTAGAATGACATGTTAAAGCATGATGCATGTTAGGCTATTTCATGGAATTGCACTACAAGTGCAAGGAGCATGCAAGAGGTGACCAAACCAAACCTTAACAGAGGTATGGCATGGCAAAACAACACCAAGAACATGTTGAAATGGACTCAAATCAAGCTAGAATGACATGCTACTTCATGAAGCATACAAAGCTAGTTTATGAGATTTACACTACAAGTGTATTAGGCATGCATAGAGTGACAAAACCAAGTAAAAACGGTGGTAAGCCATAGCAAAATAACCCCAAATACATGTTAAGATATGGCCAACATAAGCTTAACAAACATGCTCACACATGAGGCAAATGAAGCAAGTATTCAAGACACAAGAAGAGGGGATGACCCTCTCCTTATTTGGGACCTCAAAACACCACTTCCACCACTGAAATTCCTTTGAGTTTCAGTGGTGAGAAGGCCAAAACAAGGTGGTCCCAAAAGCTAAAAAATAAGGCACAAAAGCAAGGCCAAACAAGGCCTAAGAGGGGGTAGACAACCCCCAACTCAAAAGTGACCTTAAACAAACATTTTAAGGACCAAAAACCAGAACTTTTTTCAGTCAGAAGTTAGTCCTAAAACAGCATGCAAATAGGTTCAAAAGCTTAAGCAAGAATAAGGGTTTAAGAGGTTAAAGGCTCACCCTTGAAGACCACCTTCAAAACCACAACTCCAGCAGGTTTTTCTGATCAAAACCAGTCCAAAAGCTCCAAAACAAACCTCAAGAAGCCTGAGCAACAAAAAGATGGTGTTTGAGTGTGTGTTTGTGTGCAATAGTATGACAAAACTACTACTTTTGAAGCACAAATATGAAGCAAAGGGCAAGATAGATACAAAGGTGTATGTATATCTCTACAATACCAAAAATCTGAACCTGGAGGAGGGAGGGGGAGCCTCCCTCTTATAGAGAACAAAAGCTCAAGCTTCTTGAAGAAGCTAAGGGTTCAAGGCCATCCCTCCATACACGTGTATGGAGGATGGTTCTGGTGCCTTCCAGCTGTGCCAGCTGGAAGAAAATATCTTCAGGAAGCTGGTGAAAAGCAGCCATTTGTGCCTAGAAGAAAATATGTTCAGGAAACTGGTGAAAAGCAGCCATTTGTGCCTAGAAGAAAATATGTTCAGGAAGCTGGTGAAAAGCAGCCGACCACCTGAAGTGGTCGGCCGGCTACTTCTACTGGTCGGCCGACCAGTGGAAGTGGTCGGCCAAGGCAAAAATTGGTCGGCCAAGTGGGAGTGGTGGTCTGGCAGCATGCGACCAAGGTGGTGTGTGGTGGCCGACCAGAAAAGGTGGCCTAAAGACCAAGAAAACCAGTTTTTCGACCAAAAAACTGGCTGGCGAGAAGAAAAATGGTCTTTAAGGGGAAGAACTGGTCTCCCACCCTTGTACCACCTTCCAAACAAGGAAAACAAGGTTTTTACCAAAAACAAACCAAAGGATGCAAGACGAAAGTCCGGGAGGCAAGACGCGTAGCCGGGAGACCTAAAAACTAGTCTATGAGCACCAAAAGTGATTTACGACCACAAAAGTGGTCTCCCAGACCACAGTGGCCCTCTAGGCCAAGGCAACAAAGTGTGGTTCAAAAACCACGCAAAACGGAGAACGTTAAGTGGTCCCGAGAAAAGGTGCGGAGCCGAAGGCTCTGAAATTCAGAAACTAGTCTCCAAGCAGGAAAAGTGGTCTACGACCACAAAAGAGTGGTCTACAAGACCTCTCCCTCCCTCCAGGGAAGAGAAACAAGGCTTGGTCCACAAACTGAGCCGAAACACAAAGAGTTCAGAGACCTGGAGGCAAGGCACTCAGCCGAAAACTCTGAAACCTCGAAACGAGCACAGCATGCGCAATCACCGAGCGCTCAATCGATGACGTCTGAGTCTTAAGGTCGGTCAAAAATGGGGTGTCTACCGCAACTTCAATCAAACGGACGCTAGATCCATCGGAGCCTGAGGCAAGCAAGAAATGAGACAGCATGCACAAGCAAAGCGCATGTCGCCGAAAATCCTGCCAGTGATGGTCGCCGCGGTCACAGGCATCAGAAAACTGATGAACCAAGCTGGGGATGTCCAATTCTCCATCGCGGATCAAAGACCGAGCGTCATGCATAGTGAGGCCACACATCCGTCCTAAGGCTTGAATGTGGCCGAAACAGAATTGTGGCAAAATCTCTTCTCGCGTTCGAACTCCATCAAAGCTTGGAAGTCTTCGAAAGTGGGACACATCTCTTGTCCGCCAAAGCTAAAGGCGTGTGTTATCGGATTCCAAAACCTTGCCGCAGCATGAAGGAACGGAAAACGCAGCGGGATGCGACTGAACGTGAATAGTGCATTTATGCCGAAGCCCAGAAATTCACCTTTTCCAAGCCATCCAAGGT
The DNA here is from genome assembly GCA_030407325.1 of Camellia japonica. NCBI lineage: Eukaryota > Viridiplantae > Streptophyta > Magnoliopsida > Ericales > Theaceae > Camellia > Camellia japonica. The sequence continues at coordinate 159,346,408 of JAPPVO010000014.1, read as the reverse complement.
AGCAATCCAATTTGTGAGATTTTGGACAAGAAATGCCTCCATTTTGGTGTAAAACTGAGTTGGAATGAGGGAACCACGAAGCTGGAACCTTTATGGAGGATAAGGCACTGTTTGGAGGACAAGTGTCAGAAAACTGGAGGTCCCCAGGCCAAGTGGTCGGCCGACCACTTTTTCTGGTCCGACCAGCCACTTTTTCTGGTTGACCAGCTACCTTTCCTGGTTTGCAAAACAAAAAGTGGTCGGCAAGCTCAAAAAGTGGTCAACCATGAGCAGAAAGTGATCTGCAGCCACCCTTTTGTCTCCGGAAGGGAGTTCCTAGCATTCCCGTATGTCGAGAGTGCTGAAGGTCTGAGTTTACCTCTGTTTCGGATGCGTTCTGTTGCTTAGTTTGTCCAAAATGCATTTGCTTATCGAGTTGTTCAGTTTTGCTTATTGAGTTGTTACCTTTTGGTTATCGAGTTATTGCTCTTTGTTTATCGAGTTGTTGCTCTTTGCTTATCGAGTTGTAAACTTGTTAGGTCTTGTTGTTTCTTATTGAGTTAAGTTGTTTAGTTTGTTGTGTTGGTTCACTACCTGACTTGGCAATACGTGATGTTAATTTCCGTTCAATCTCATTTTTGTGCAAAATGGTGCGATGTGATGCTTAGAATACAAACACAACACTTTTCGAACAAAAAGCTGTTTTCATTCCATCATGGTTTCTTTTTACAACATTTTACAAAAGGGTACAAGTTTTAAAGAAAATAAAACTACCTAAAGCTGTACAATGTGCTACAACTACATGTAAAAAGGAAAATAAAGCAGGAGCATCTGTGTCAGTGCCATCAAGCTCAAGACCGAGAGGCCCTCTTCGCCCTCTTTGGCTGAGTAGCCTCTACACCACCATCGTCGACATCTCCATTTGAATCAGAGCCGCCATCCTCGGAATCCTCTGCAGCGTCGTCTCCGCCCTCAGAACCGGAACCAGAGTCATCATCCCTGCCTGTAGATGTCTTTGACTGTGGATGAGCTGACTCCTCCTCCACGCTAGACTCCTCGTCATGTCTAACGGGTGCTCTACGTCTTCCCCGGCCGCGAGTCGGAACCCCTCTCCCAGCTGCCCGAGAAGGCCTGGATGGCCCGGCTTGTAGTGGTGTGACCTGAAAAGGGCAGTTTGAGTACATCAGCCAGAGTATGTATATCAGATATCAAATGCAAGAATGATGCATGGAGTGGGTGCATGCAGGTAAAGTATGTGAATATGATGTGTCAGATGTGCTATACACATGCAGTGAATCAGTATAGTGAAATGGTCAGTTTCGATATGTCATCAGAAGTATGATAAATACAAGGAAACTGAAAAGTACCGGAATGCTGGAGGCGAATAGCAGTGTCTCCCTCCGCAAGACTATACTCTCGAGTGAGGCCACCACTCCGAGCTACCCCTCAGTATATTCTCTGGGAGGCTACAAATGCAAGTTCGAGTCATCAGTGAATGAATGAATGTCTAAATATCTGAGTGATAAATGAAGGCTGTGGAGCATACCGGTGGTGAGTCAGGGTCACTGACATATCGATGATCCGGCAGTGGAGGCTCTAGCAGAATCTGGTATGGTGTCCCATACTCCCAGCCCGTCAGCTCGGTTGGAAGATCTGGCCACCCAACATACTGAAAAATCGAGGGCATCCCTCTAGCCCTACCCCTCGAAGTGCTGGCCCGGCTAGTCGAAGGAATGTTTGCTGCTCGGGCGTGGCTCGATGATGGCATATCAGCAGCTCTCCTCGTACAGGTGCAAACACCCATCAGTGGGGGCATCAAGTATGTATGGACGTATGTCATATACTCCCCCTCCTCCAAGAAAAGAACTGCGTCGGTACCCTGCATAAGGTCATCAACCTCCCGGGGGGTGAGTCTCTCTGTAGACCGCATGTTTGCTGGAGGTGCTGAGGAATCTCCTAAGTGAGATTACCCATCGTCTGGCGCATGAAGCGCTCCCCAAAAAACCAGACCCTGCCAACTGGTCCCTCAAACAAGATCTTGTATCAGGAGTCGCCCCATGCACCAACGAACTGGAACCGAGAGTACCCTGGCATGGCTATCCAAGGCTGCCAGGTGATCTACGGATATCAAGTGCATGAATTGATTAGTTGTCATAAATGTACAGGATAAATCAAAGCTGAAAGCATGAAGAACTGAGAGTTTTGGTTTACCTCGGTCGCCCACACAGTGTCAAAGTACTGTCGGAGATATAGTAATGTCTCCCGGGGCCTGGGCCGGCACCGACCGTCAAATCTGTGTGAATATGGCACACCTAGTGGTGCCTCAACCTCCGACTCGGGAACGAGCGTTGGGAAATAGGCATAAACCCACAGCTGTGAAAGGCAAGACAGTGGCTATCAGAATACAGAATATATAGAAAATGCAGAATGCTGAGTGCAGAATGCAGAGTACAGAATATAATGTGTGCAATGTGTAGAGTGTGCAGTGTACAGAAAGTGCAAAGCAGAAAGTGTAGTAGAAATGTAAATCAGAGGACAGAATGTACCTCCCAGGCTCGCCAATAGCCTCCTACTATGCCCCCGCGCCGGCGGGATGTGGCGCTCATGTAGCAGTATAGGGTGGCAAGGCCAGCGCCGCCACAATCAAACTATCGGACCTGTGATAGGTCTACCAGAGCGTTGAGCAGATATAGCCCAACCATGTTCCCCCTGTCAGAGAACAATGTGGTCCCGAGTAAGAACATCAGAAACCCTCGGGCATACTACTCTATGCCTCGACGGTCTCAGGCTTAGTCCTCCTGAACTGCTCGGTAAACCAGGTATACCGGACCATGCATGATGATCGCTGAGTCGGTGGATGCGCTCCGAGGAGATAGGTCCAGGCGGCCTCCACTCACCCCTATCGAAGTCATATGGGATAGGTCGACCTCCCACGTCGAGGCCCGTCAACATGGAGAAGTCATACAGGGTCATGGTCATGTCCCCGGTGGCAGAGAAATGAAAGGAGTTAATGGTGTCGCACTATCTCTCTACTAGTGTACCCAGAAATGTCCTGCTCGCCGGAAGTCCCGACAACCCCATACAAAACGGGCCAAACCTGGCCTCATCTACAGTGTGCCGAACAGCGTCCGGGAGCTTCATATACCACTCCCTCACAATGATCGACCCGTAACCCTATGTGAAACGGGAAGATACCTGCGTGTAAAATGAACAGATGTATTCAATTTCAGAATTAACAAAATACTGTGCTATGAACTGTGTGTTCAGAATGAGCAGTATGCTGTATAAGCTGTGTGTTCAAAGTTAACAAAATACTGTGCTATGAGCTGTGTGTTCAGAATGAGCAGTATGCTTGTAGACACCCCATTTTTTACCGTCCTCAAGACTTGGACGTCACCGTTTGAACACTCGGTGATCATCCATGTTCGTGTTCGTCTTGAGTTCTCGGAGGTTTCAGTCGCACGCCTTGCCTCAAGACCTCTCGACTTGTTTGCTTTGTGCTTGGTTATGCACCAAACACTTGTGTTTTTGCTTCTGAGGGCAGGGAATGGCTTGTTGGCCATCCCCACACCTCACCGGCCTTGGCTTAAGGCCACCGGCCCTGTTTTCTTGCAACCGGCCAAAGGTTTTGGCCGGTCGGCAATGGTTTTGGTCGGCCGGCCATTTTTGTTGGTCAATCGACCACATTTTCCAGCCGACCCCTTTCCATCTGCTTTTGGCAGATATTTTATACCAGCTGTCACAGCTGGCATCTACATTACACCCCCTCTATACACGTGTATGAAGGGATTTACAGCTTGTGTTAGCTTCTCTTAGAAGCTTAGGAATTGGATTTCTATAAGAGGGGAGGCCCTCCTCCCTTCTCAGAGGTTATGAAAATTAGGGTTAGAGAGTTGTATCTATCTATCTCTATATCTCCCTCTCTTCACTCATTTATGTGTGTATTTGTGGCCTAAAGTGACTTTTGTTCACACTATTGCACACAAACACCTAGTGTTACACCATCCTTGGTTGCTGAGGCTCTAAGGAGTTTTTTTCAGAGTTCTTGGGCTGGTTTTAAGCCAAGGAAGGTGCTGGAGTGGTGTTCTTGAAGAGGTTCTTCAAGGGTAAGAAACTACCCTCTTTATTCCCCATTTTTGCACAAGCTTTTAGTCTATCTTGCATCTATTTTTAAGCTTAACTTATAACTAATAAAAGTTCTATTTTTAAGTGCTTAAAATAGTTGTTTAAGATCTCTTTGGTGTTTGGGGTTGTTTACCCCCTCTTAGGCCTTGTTTGGCCTCTTTTTGTGCCCTTCTTTGTGAGCTCCGGGACCACCTTGTATTGGCCTTCTCACCTCTGAAATCCAAAGGGATTTCAGTGGTGGGGATGGTGTTTTGAGGTCCTAAGAAGGAGAGGGCCATCCCCTCTCCTTGTTGTCTTCAATACTTGTCATATTTGCCTCATATGTGAGCACCTTTTTTAAGTTCATGTTCGCCATGTCTTAGCTGGTATTTGTGGTTGTTTTGCCATGGTATACCTCTATTTTAAGTTGGTTTAGACATGCCATGTTTGGTTGTATTAGGTGTAGTGTAACACCTCTTTGATGGCCTTGCATGCTTCATGTTTTTGCCCCTTTGTTTTGGCTTGTTTGGCCTTGGTCATTGCATGTTTTAGGCTTATTTTGCCATGATTTAGAACTGCTTTGGGTTATGTTTTCCATATGCTCTTTGTTTTGTGTAGCATTGGTTCAATTCCCTTGCCTAGTTTTAAGCCTTAAGCCTTAATCATGCATGCTTGGCTTGTTTATGTGATTTGGCATCACTCTTAGCACCATTTTAGAGCATGTAATGTTGTCACATTTACATGCTTTCCATTCCTTTTAATTGTTCTTAAAAGTTGTCCTTTTATGCTTAAGTGTTAGGCCAATTGGCATGCATGTTTGTATGTACTCTTGTCCTTAAAAGTTGTCCTTTTATGCTTAAGTATGAATGGGCCAAAGGCTAGTTTGACATGACGGTGTGAATGGGCCAAAGGCCAGTTTGACACGAATGGATGAATGAATGGGCCGAAGGCCAGTCTGACATAAATGAATGAATGGGCCAGAGGCCAGTATGATTTGAACGATAAAATGAATAGGCCAGAGGCCAATACGATCTGAATGATAAGAATGAATGGGCTAGAGGCTAGTATGATCTGAATGAAAGAATGAATGGGCTAGAGGCCAGTCTAACATGAATGAAAGACAAATGGGCCAAAGGCCAGTTTGATATGAATGGATTGGGCCCGAGGCCGTCCTAAGTGTTTGGAGCCGAAGTCGCTTGATCTATAGTTATTTATATACCAAATTGAAATATGAATTGACCCTAAGGTCGTCCGATGTATATTGTTCCAATGCATCTTCTGCAATTGATATTTTTCACTGGGCTTTCGCTCACGCTCATTCATGTGTTTGTAGGTGAGCCAAGAGAGGTCCAGACCCAGCCTCAGTGAAGTCTGTGTGGAACAACCAAGGTTTTGAAGAGTCAGCCCTTGCGTCTCACGCACGAGACTCGTCTTCGCCTTTTGTTATGTATTTATATTTTGTCATGTTGGCGAAGACTTTGAATCTGTTGTATATAGTTTTCATGGGTTGACTTAGACTTAAATGATCCTGTCTGTACAGAACCTTATGTTACTATACTTTCTGAAGTGAGTTATTAACATGTATGTGTATGGTTTGTTATGACGTGCCATGTAAGCACAGCTCTATGGACAAAGTTTTAAATTTTGCTTCCGTTTGGCCCCTTTACTCTGACGAGTTACGTCTGGTTTGGTTTGAGGCCGTAGGTAATCTCATGATTACTGGCCGGTAATGTCCTTAACCCTTGGGGGCGGGTTCGGGTCATGACACTAAGAATGCCCTTGCCACATTATTTTTTAGATTAATTCTGTAAAACAGTTTTGTTTGTAGATCATTTTCCCTTTGATTTTGATAGATAAAAGTTAGGAAAGTTCGGAACTATTATGCACAATGCTCTTCAATTTTGACTGGTCATGTTTGTAGCATGGTATGGTCTAAATCAATTTTCATGTTGATCTTCTAGTCTCTTGAAACTTTAATTTGCAATGCTATTTTTTATGCAACCCTTTTTAAAATTTAAATTAACTTTTTGGTAAAACAATCTTGATTTGTACATAATAACATTCACATGCATTTCTGCATTGCATACAGATTCATCTTCATAAATATATATTTGAAGCAGATGTAGTTAGAATAGAAGATGGACGTATGTACATGTAATTTTTTCAATTTTCTTGTTATCAAAAAAATTAATTTTCGAAATTTTTAACAAATACTTTGAGGAAATGATGGCTTTTAAAAGTAAACCCAAAAATATGAAAATCTGCTAGCTATGACAAATAATACTTCAACTAAAAAATCTTCTTTTGATTTTTCATTCAAGTACTTGGTGAAAATGAAGATGAAGACTAACATAAACACGTGAATAGACTTGCGAATTTGAAACTTGTACCTCAAATGAAGATGACCATTGCAAGTAGAGCAGTACTTCCAAGGAAAATTCTTCTTTTCATTTTCATTGCCGGCATGATATTAAAAAAGAAAAAAAAAATTATATATGTATATATATAATCTATATAAAGGAATAAGATTTTGTTATACATATAACTGATTTTTGTATTATGTGTCTAACTCTATAATTAGTTTTTATATATGTAACAAGTAAATATTAGATATAACATGATATCACATGATCATATCAATCTCATTTTGTGATGAAAAACACAGCATATTTGGATAAGCAGGGAGACAAGACTAGTCCACTTAATCCCCATTTATGATATTTTTTGCATGGAATTTTTGTTTTTGTTTTTTTTGTTTTTTTATTCAACCCCTCCTTACTTATGGGATTTAAACATGTCCAAGGAACATTTTTTGTGAGAATAACATTACAATGTATAATTAATCTTCTATTAAATAGATTATTTGTGTCAACTTGATATTAAGCGAGTTCGACTATAATCTAAATTATTTATTATTTGTGTTGACATGACACATCATAATTCAATTTAAATTAAAAAATGATCCATTATAATTTGCTAATATTCAAAGTATATTTTTCATAGTATTAGTATGCCGTGTGGAAATTTGCAATCTCTGTAATAAAGTTGGACAATTGACATGCATGTGTGTGGCATGTATTTATCAGGATTGTGATATTTTATATTCTAATATTGTAATGAAAGATATCTCTTACATTATTCAATGATTTCATTTATATTATTGAAAGATTTTTATGCAGGTATTAAGATATGAATTTAGTTAATTTGACTAATGAAATGTCTTTTGATAGGGTCGCGTGGAGAAGAAGGATTCATGTAACCGACCCTATTTGATGAGACTTAAGGCTTGGTTTGGTTTGATTTATTAAAAAATAAAATAAATCAAACATGTTAGGTTTTTGTACGACTCACCTAATATACAGAACGCCTCTGTTTTCCTTCTATTACTAGAGGGTCAAGTCAATAAACCATTTGATCTCAGGATTGGTACTGACCAAGTTTATACTAATATGCTTTACTGAGGAAGGGGAATTGACATTATTAGATATCTTTCCTTCAATTAGTAAATTAGTTATGCAGTCCAGCCCTTGGATTGTTCATTAGCCTTCTTGTGAATGTACACACATAATTACAAGCAGCAATAAGCTACTTTTTTTTCTTTTTTTGGTTTGGCTTCTCTTAAATTGCTCATCTCAATTTAAGAAAGTGTTTGGCTTGGTAAGCTTATTTTGAGACTAATTTCGATGATTTGAACCATTCACTTTTTAAAACTCGTTGAGTAGAATATTCATGCAAAAAATCAAGATGATCAGATATCGGTAGGTATATGTTTGAATCAAAATTGTATTATAAAAAATATATGACTATTTTTGAAATTACATTTGTTGTCCATTTGTGTAAAATAATATGATTCAAATATATAGCTACCGATATCCAATCATTTTAATTTTTTACATAAATATTTTATTGAATGAATCCTAAAAAGTGAATGATTCGGATCACCAAAATCAGTATTTAAAATGGGCCTACCAAGTCTAAACGCTTTCTCAAGTTGAGATGGCAACTTGATAGAAGCCAAACATTTTTTGATAACCAGGTGTTCGGGTTAGCTTATGTGCACCTCGACTAATTTCGGAATATCAATTCCACCGTCCACTTACAGGGCCCCATTTAAAGTCAGGTCGAATGCCGTATATAGACATGACCCCAAGTAACTTATTGTTACTAATGAATATTAAATTTAAGACCTAGTAAGAATATATTCTTAGATTTTAAATTTTACCCACTAAGCCAATCTCTTGAGATTAGAGCAATGAATTACTTAAGAGCAACTCTAATATAGTAAAAGTCAAAGCCACTTTAACAAAGTATTTTTTTAGGCTCATACAGTACAAAAATGTCACATTTATTGTAACACTATACCACTAAAGAGAAATGTTGGAGTGCTTTAAGAAGGGAGTTTTAATAGTTTTAATTTATGTATGAGTCTCATTTGATGTGATATTTTAATCTTATTTATTTTTATTTTTTTTCCATCACTAAAACTCAATTAGAAGTCTCATTTTAAGGGATGAACCACTGCTGTACCACTAAAATGGTTTCCATGTGATCATGATTGTTGACGAATATTTGACAAAGTCAAATCTCGTGTATTTTGACAAATTTTGGATGAAGATTTGGGAAACTATTGAAAGGAATTTATTTATTTATTTATGAAGGGATAATTAAAAATGACTTTAATTTAAGAATTTAACACACTATTAGAGTTTTGAACTAACCTAAATAATCTCATTTGATAATATATCAAAGAGTGTTCATATCTTTTGGGTTTAGTGGCTGGTATTTCAAATCAGTCTCCCCAATTTAGCTCCATTAACAGACACTATCAAATTAGTGAGGTGGAAACTAACTTAAAAATTACACTTTTAAAATATGTAATCTATGTTATTTAAATATCTCAAATTATACAAAAACTCTTTATTTTAACGGCATCTATGAATGAAATTTAATTAGGGAACCAATATAAGAGAGATTTATGTGTAAATCCTAATAAGTGAACTTATTGTTCAATAGGTTTTATGATAATTAATGACATTTTTTCATTAAACACTATTAAAAAAATATCACTAATTATTAATTTTTAATGACAATTTAAAAATTTTGTCATAAAAAACATCAATAATTATAAGTTTTAGTGACAGTTTTAAAAAAGCGTCACAGAAAAAGTCACTAATTTACTACTTTCAGCGACAGTTTAAAAGATTCATCATAGAAAAATATTACTAATTATAAGTTTTAGCAAAAATTTATAAAAATCGTGACAAAAAAAGTGACTAATTGTCAATTTTTAGCAACAAATGTAAAAAATCGTTACAAAAAATTAAAAATTAACCACTATTTTATTAAAATTTATTTTCAATAGGACATAATTAGAATATCTAATTATTAGCACTTATTAGTAATTTACCTAAAATATAATTGATTATTTTTTTAATAGCCGATTGTCTAATTTACGTAATTATCTTGATATTGATATTTGGAAAGTATGAATGTTAGACAAGCATTACGTGTTTTACTTTTATTCCTCCATTTTTGTCTGCCATTGGATATTAGGAGGAAGCTGCACGAAAACAATAATGCTAGAAAGAGAGAGGAAAGAGATGAGAAGAAAGACTAATTTGGTTAGGATGAAAATGACAGGGAGTGAAGGAAATGATTTTTTTTTTTTAAATTTATTTAATATGAAAATGGTGAAAATTATAAATAAAAGAAGTTAAATTTTTCTATACAATTCATGATAGTATATGGTAATTAAGCTTTTAGTTACTTGTAAAAAACACTTGAAAGTTTAAATTTAATAAAAATAATTACTTATAATTAGAATTTTTAATTTCTTTTCTTGTCGATGTTAATTTCTGACATTACAATCAAACAAATCTCTCTACTAAGATTTAGGCCAAGTTTGGCATATTGTAAAAAAGTCAAAAAGTCAAAAAGTCAAAAAGTTACTCAAAAAGTTAAAAAGTTAACACTATTCATCAAAAGTCAACAATTACGGCTGCACAACTCTCAATCCTAATTTTTCCCTAAAATCAATTTTTACAATTTTTATTACACATTTTTCCATAAAAAGTCAAAAAGTTAACCCAAACATCCATATTTTTTCCTCAATTTTTTAGTCCAAAAAGATAAAAAGTGCACTTATTTAGAACACCCCAAACAACCCCTTAGACTCACAGGGTGCCTTACTTTTATAGCCAGTTCCCGCATCCTCTAGAAATCTTACTTCATAGGACTCTATCATTTACAAACATATCACTTATCCAAAACTCATCGTATTTAGATTAGGATCAACACAATACCTCGGCATCCCTAGGTTCCCCACGTGGCACCTTAACCAACAACCTAGACCACGTGAACAATCCTAAAAATATGTCCCCACAATAATTAAATTCATAGAAGAAATATATTTTATTTTTTAGATGCTTTTGAAAAAAAAAAAAAAAAAAAGAACACAAATTACCCTTGTAATCCTAGTAGTTTGTGTCAATTTGATTATTGTAATTCTAATTGTATTAATTTTTTCCTTTAATCTTTTATATTGTGTCAATTCGTTCAATTGATGACAACCTTTAAAAAATTAACCTGAAAGCAAAGGACAAAATACTTTTCTTTACTCTTGTCAAAGTGATCGAAAAGTTGTGGTCTAATTTAAAATGGCCCATTAAATTTTGAATGAACTATTTTGTTTTTTTTATTTCAATCTAATTTCTTAGATGTTTCAGAATTGCATAAATCAAATTGATACAAGAAACAAATTACAGTGATAACAAATATACTTTGTCCAAAAAAACATTTTAATGTTGGGTAGGTTATGCAAATGGTTTCTATAGTTTACATGATGTGTCAATTTGGTCCCTATTGTTTTAATTTGCTTGATTTTGTCTCTTAATTTAATGGATTATGTTATTTTAGTCCAATAAATAACGGTTGTTAAGTTTGGTGGATGAAAAATTTACAGAATGTGTCAATTTGGTCCATGTTGTTTTAACTTGTTCGATTTTGACAGGGACTAAATTGACGCATTGTGTAAACTACAGAGATCAAATTGACACATAATTTGACTTTTCATCCACCAAACTTAACAACTGTTGTTTATTAAATTAAAATGACACAATCTGTTAAATTAAGGGACAAAATCAAGCAAATTGAAACAATAATGATCAAACTGACACATCGCATAAACTATAGGGACTATTTGTATAATTTACCCTTTAATTTTTATTTGGCAGTTCATGAAAAAAAATATTAAGTAATTTCAATTTTTGTCCAATTTCATTAATTGAAGCAGAAGCACAGTATTAAAAACATAAATGGTGGGGACGTACAAAAATTTCACAGAGAATGGAGTACTTTTCATTATTATTGTCGATTGTGTACAAAAATTTTACAAAAAATTGAGTACTTTTCATAATTATTGTCGATTGTGGTCAATTATGACAACTAAACTTTTCAAGAAAAATTAAGAAACTTTTCATTTCATTAGATGGAATGAAGATGTCCACTATTACACATACACTATAACATGAAGAGGGAGATAATATAAATATATATATTAGACCAAGTAGTTATAGAGAAGATAAAAGAAGCATGGCTTTGATAATACGCCACATAAACTCCTCCTCATTCACTCTCCTCTTCCTACTGATGCTGCTATGGCTGACAAACACATCGGCGTATCCTTATACCCAGGATGGTTGTCCAACATGGTGCGGAAATGTTAGAATTCCATTTCCTTTTGGAATCGGTGTGAATTGTTCCTTAAACAAATGGTACTCCATAGAGTGCAGGAGCTCCGACTACTACATAGAAGGCACACCTTACTTAACAAGCATCGGTCTTGAGGTGCTGGATATTTCATTAGGTGACAACTATGTTCGAGTCAACCATCCAGTAATATCTCCCAATTGTCCCGTAATTAACAATGGTAGTAGCACCGTGAACTTGACAAATAGCCCTTTTCAATTCTCAAACAAGAATTTATTTGTCGCCGTGGGTGTAGGCTGCGACAACCAGGAGACCATGATGTTGACCGATCTGCTGAACAACAACAAGAAGATGCCGATTACCCAGTGCACACTCACTTGCAATTCTTCTACTAATAATATTAGCTCCTCCTGCACTTCCCCATTAAGCTCCGGGCAGTGTCTGCAGGGCTACAAGGTAAATTTGACAAGCATAGGAAACAACAACAATCAGAGTGGAGGTGTAGGTGTTGTTCAACCATCATGTGCATATGGGTTCTTAGTACAAGACCCTGCAATATCCATTACATATGGGTTCTTAGTACAAGACCATGCAATATCCATTAAGTTAGATGAGTTAACCACTGGTGTCCTAAACAAGACCACTGCTCATGTCCCTGTCCTTCTCCATTTTATTTACCCAGCATGGAACACAACTGTACCTACACCTACCACTGATAAATATAGATACTGTTCCATTACATCGAATAATGTTTCTTCATCTAACGGGAGGTGCGAAATTGTTGAAAGCTGGAGATGCTATTGCAAGTTTTCCCCCTGGGGAAATCCTTACCTTCTGGATGGATGTAAAGGTACGTACCTATATGCTCAATCCATCTATCTATGATGTATTATCAACCTTTATATATATATACACTTCATTCATCTTTAATGTTCACTTAACCTAACTCAATTCAAAAACTTACTACTTTTTGCAATCAAAGTGTTTCCTTTGGTTTGGATCTCTTCTGTGGAGCCAACCAACCTAACTGCTACTTTAAGTAGAATTAGGATTCTTAGGACATGTTTAATTAGTAGGATTATAGTATAAGATTGAAATTGTTAGTATATAAACTAATAATCCCATGTTTAATTATAAATTTTATTAAACGGATTACATATAACCAACAACAATAATATAAAAAATAAATAATAATTAGTTTGTTCGGTTTGGGCTTTTAGGATTCACTTTTCAAAAAATTAAAATTTTTTGTTTTTCATATTTTTTTGTTTCCACTGATTTTTTTTAAAATATTTTAATCAATTTTTTATTTTATTTTTTAGATACATCTAACATAAATACACTTAAAAAGTATAATATTTGTGAAAAAAATCTTTAAAAAATCACTAAATACCAAAAGTATAACAAAAATACTAAAATTCAATACAATTTTGTATTCTTGTGAATTTATTGATTTTTTAAAATATTTTTTACAAATATTTTACTTTTTAGATACATCTAAGTAAAGTGCATCTAAAAAATTTAAAAAATTGTTTAAAATTTTAAAAATATTCACTAAAAATAAAAAAATACGAAAAATAAAAAATTCTATTCCCAAAAAATTGAATTCAAAAAATAACCAAACATAGTGAATATTTTTTTTATAGTTAATATTAAGTATAAAAACTAAACTATTCATTACAAAAGTTTTTACTGTAAACTTTTATAATTATACCCTAAGTTTGCATGTTTGAAAAGAATTTCATAATAATATTTTTATCATTGTCAAAAAATGTCTCCTTCTATATACAAGTAAACTATTATTCATTCATTGATCACCAACTCAACAATTGATTCTTCACAATATTCATTGTTAACTATAAAAAAAATTATCCATAATTGTAACTAAAAAAAATAAAAATCAGTAATTAAAATTTTTAATTTTAACACAAATAAAGAACAAAGCCCAATTAGTAATCCATTAATAGATATATGAGAGATTCAATACATAAAAATCTTTGATATAAATACACAAAGTGAATGCCTTAGATTTAAATCCATAATCTCAAAATTAGTAGGTTAAAATTTTAACCAATAATTATTTTCAAAAAAATCAAGTTAATTACACTAAAAAATATATTTTTTTAAAAAAAGTGGGGACATGTGACCCCTTGGTCCTTAAATCTGTCCCTTTCCACGCCTAAGTAGTAAAATATATGGAGAGAGAATAGTGTTGAAGCAAAGAGTTTGAGAGTGAGAAAGTCTGGCCTCAATGTCTGTATCTTTCTATACGTCAACCTCATAGTAGGGGCTCTTAACCATCATTGATCATGACTCTGTCATACTGCCCAATACATACCCATTGCTTTTCATGTAAATTTATTTTTATTTTAAATTAAGAAAAATTCGATTGATGTGGTTATTTCAAAAGTATAATGGATATCTATAGATAGAATCACAATCCTACTATAATAACCATTTATTTGTACTATATTATGTGTCACTATCAGTCTAGTTGTCAGCATTCCATTAAAATTATATATTAATGATGGGACACATTACGCTGATATTGTGTTGAAAAATAAAATTGTAAACAAGATTGGTTGATAACCTTGCTCTTTTATACACACATTGAGAAGAAAAAAAAAAGGGGGTTAATGAGATTTTTGGTTTTCATATGAGCCTTGTGTAATTTTAGTCTCTAATATTTAAATTGTATCAATATAATTTTCAATGTATAAAAAATTGTTTCACTTTGTTTTTTTGGTTGGTAACTGCTTTTTTTTTTTTTAAATCTCATAGAATTTATTGCAATTGTACGCAGTCAAGTGCTCACAAGTTCGTTGGCTTCCGTGGTGCAACAAATCAAAAATTATTATCATTGCTGGTAAGCTCATTTTCCTTCCAAGTGTTTAGAAACATAGAGATGGAAGGATGGTTTGTTGTACTTTATGAAGCTGTTCATAATTTATTTTTATTTTATTTTATTTTTAAAATTTTATGTTGAAGTATATGGTATAATTTCTGTTTATAATCTATGAAAAAAAATAATTTGAATAAATTTTAAAAAAACAAATTGATTACAAACAATCAAGAACGTAAATATTTTTATGGTGGATTCTCTCAAATCCATAATCTAGATTGAAGGGTGTTGTTCAGGTCTGTGGGGCTCATCACGGATTTCGTTTCAATAATCCAACCATTCGTTTTGTTGGGCATTTCGTATATATTATCCATACAAAAATTTAGATCTATCCGATAATCGTATCACATTTAATTTATCGTGTTTGTCACTAAAAAAATAAACGACAATTATATTTTTAAAAAGAGACCATTCATTTTTTGTGTGTGACAAACACAATAACTTGAATAGATTATGATTATCAAATTAATTTAATTTTTTATGTGTCTGATATACATGAAGTGCTCAAAATGAATAATTTTGATCATTGAAATGAGACCTATGGTGAATCCTACGATTCTAAACAATGCCCTCCAAATAAAAAACCCAAATTCAAATATATATATATATATATATTTTTTTTTTTTGAGTAGTCTACATTCTTTTACTCATTTCTCTTTCACACTTTAAATTTTGATACAAGGCCAGAACTATATATTGGAAAGTTTAGTTTCGAGATTTAAATTTATATACAAAATTGACCTAATTCCAACTCCGGAAGAAAAAGCTACGCATGTTTGACTTTTTGATTAACAATTTGCAATTTTTGAAAAAATTGCACCAAATAAGCCCGTTGTCTTCTAGTCGTATTATAATTTTTTGTTTTTTTTGATAACTTGACATCCCGCCTTATAAACCAGCTAATTCGGAGAATTCACTAGCACGGTACTCAATTAAAACCGGAACAAAATTGACCTTATTTTTTATTACATCATTATTCTGCCTTTTCTTTTGTGCTTTTTAGAGTGTTTGGAATGATCTAAATAAATATATTTTTTGACTTTTTATAAAAAAAATATGTAAAAAAATAAAAAAATAATGTGATTTACAAAAATAAAAAGACAAAAAAAATACACTTTTGTAAAAAATTCCAAATAGTGCCTTAGTGACTACCCATTTACAATAGGGGTGAGCATGTCCGAATTGGTCTAGATTGGGGTTAAATCAAGACTAATCTGTTATCTATGGTTCCTGAAAAATTAGAACTAATCCAATCCGTTTAAATTGTCGAACCAATCCGAACCAATCCATTTAAACATGGAATGAATCAGTTTAAGACCACAGATTCACATAATTAAATAACAAAAATATAGAACAATTTAATTTCATAAAAATATAAATATAGCATCATATTAGTTCCACAATAGTAACATGTATTTCTATAATATCGATATACTGTTCTAGAATTTAAACAACCATAAGAAAATTGATTCTACCATAAGTATTTAAGCCATTACAAATTAAAACTAAAAACTAACAAACAAAAGCAATAAAAAAAATACTATGCGGGTTTAGGCTTGGGTTTGGGTTTTATATGGAATAAGAGAAGATACTATGCGGAATGATGTATAATATAAATATAGGCTATTTGTATACGATCCGGATCGGCTCTAATCCGGAACCGTGAGGTTCAATCTGGAACCGATCCGTGGACTATAGATTTTTAATTTTTCAATCCGGAACCAAACTACGAATTTAAAAAATCAATCCAAACCTACCGAATTGGACTGAAATGGATTGAGTTATGAATTTTACAGATTCATTACTCAGCCTTAATTTACAATGACATGGCACCAGGTTGGTTCTTATAAAAATATTGATTGGAGTACTGGATTTAAAAACTTGATTAAAACTTATGTTAAAAAAAATTACTCTTATCTTATCAATATTTATCATTCATTTTTAATAATTTTTTTCAATTTAAACTTTTTATATTACAAATAAATAATTATAATATATTTATGTTATTACTTCAACAAAATAAATATTATATACAACTGCTTTTGCCTAATCTTGATCGAGTTTAAAATCAGCTCTCTCTTTTTCTTTTTTTCTTTTTTTTTTTAAAAAAAAAAATTTGTGTCTTAATTCAACGTAAGTTATGTTTATGAAAAGATGTCCGGTTTTATTATTATTTTTTATGTAAGGATAGATTTTTAGTAAATTGTTAGTACCCTGAAAAGTAAAATGTATAGAGTTGATGCATTTTGAGTATAGTCACACAACATCAATTTTAAATATATACCATTGGTTAGGTTTTTATAATTGGCAATCTCATTTGACAAAATTTTATTCAGTTGTAACTTTATTCGCTCTTATGTTTCAGTGAGTGTCACGACCCAAATCCGCCCCTATAGGTTTAGCGTCGTAACCGGCTAGTAATCCGAGATTACCAAAGGCCTTCCTATACAAATCAAAATAATCGGGGCTAATGGAAGCTTATAGCATAAAGACAACACATAGTCCATTGAGCTGTGTAACTATATGCACAAATTCAGATGTATATAAACGTTAATTTACCCACTGTACAATACATACATAATATCAAATATACAAAAATATCATTACATATATACATATAACAAAAGCCCGACAATATGATCACAATCATATAACGGTCTTCTTGACCTAGCCCCAACTTGGAGGTACCAAAAACTTAGTAGAGCTTCAATGGGTGGCTCAGCTAAAGGAACTCATCTAGGCTTGATCTTTAAGACGCTCACCTATACATATAGATACAAATAGTGAGCTACAGCCCAAGGAATAACATTAAAGTAAAGAGGTTAGTGAACGAATTCTAAATATATTATATCCGTATAGAAAATCATATCACAATTATTCTCATATCGAAACATAATAGTGGTACATCCAACAGAACATATCATATCGTCTTCCGACTAGAATAATTGGTTCTGGATACCAATTAAACACATCACCACTTTGTCAAGTGGCTAACGAGATCTCGTAATCACATATATGTCATGGACCCGCATTAATATGCTGTCCCCTATGACTTGGGATCATTCTTTGGATGCCATAATAGATTAAAAAAAGGGACATTCGTTCACAAAAGTAGATAGCATTCCAAAAACATAACTTATCCATTAGCATTTCAAATACAATTCAAATGAACATATCTTTACAGAAATGTTACTCACTGTGCTAGGTCAGACGATAGTCCTTAACGACTCAACTTGCAGAAATATAACCAAACACCACAAAACACACTTCATTCAATTCGTTCAATTAATTCTTAAACTTATTTGGTTTATTCATTACTTATTCGTTCGGTTATTCCCATTCATTCTTTAATCTCTTTCACGCTTATGACATGCATATGGATATGAATTACACGTGAAAACCATGAAAATGAAGGCCCCGAAGTCAGAAAAATAGAAAGGAAACAAAACCAGAAAAACTGCCCTGTAGGCTGTACGTGCGGTGAACCTGGCTACTCAAGCGACGGCTAAACAGAATGCAACGTTGAGCAAAAGAGGCCCGGCCGCTCGTGTGGTGGCCTAGGCCGCTCGAGCGGTCTGGGTGTGAAACTAGTCCGAAAATCTGTTAAAAAATGGACCTTCTCCCTTTTTGCAATCTTAACTTCTTGTATACAAAATAAGGCTCAAAACACTTCAAAACATATGGATTTAAACATTTCCAACTTCAATAAAGATCATGGCTTCAAATCAAAATTCATGACTTTAAATCACCCTTCAAGTTCCCATGTAAAAACAAATCAACTCTTGTGAAATGTAAACATGCAAGTTTGAACTCAAATTCTCAAAATTCACGGGTTTCCTTACCAAGTAAAGAACCATGGAAGATTTCATATGTATGAACAAAAATTCATGAACTCATGCCACGGATGTCAAGATCTTGAGCTATCTCTTATAATTCCTCTCTTTAAAGCTCATGTGGGTTTCTAACATCAACTTACACCATTAAACCCTTAAATTGTTAGATATGGGTATTATGACTTGAACTAAAGAAATTAGAGGGAAAATCTTACCTTAGATGGTTTAATTGGTGAAGATTTGGCTTAATCCCCCTTTGATCTTCTTCTTCCTCTTGTTTTCTAGAACTCTCTTGCTCTTTCCTCTCTCTCTCTCTCTCTCTCTGTCTCTCTCTTTTAGATTTTTACTTGTTGAGTCTAAGGCTCATCCATATCTATATATATATATATATATAACTAAGGCTTAAATGCAATTAAACATATTTAATTCATTCCGAATCAAATTTTTACAAAACTTATCATTAAGTCCTAAAAATCATGCTGATCACAAATATTTAATCGGTTTTGATTTATGGTGCCTCTAAGAACTTCAATTTCCTATTTAAAGTTGTAATTTCATCAGGTTTTTCTACATTCAACAGGTATATAGGCAAATCTTTCTAATTCACATACCATTTCTTATCAAACACATAATCAATTAGCACATAACAATGCAATTAGATAACTAATTAATCAGATATATGTCTGTAGACGTCCCCGAACGTCCCAGGAGGGAATCCCTCGTTTTGTTCATATGGGCTTACTACGGTTCAAGGACTCAATGTCACGGTCCTGTATCTAATCTCGCAGAGTGCAATGCAAGACCGATGAATCATCAAAGAGTCTAAATTCGGCAAATCGTTTTTGAAAACAGATTTTTTGAAAGAAGTGCCAAACATGGACTGCTTTGCCAGATACAGAGTCGCCACCTAAATATTTTATTTTTGGGGAAATTTAGGAAACCCTGACTCGTTGCCTAAGGCCACGTGTCTGTCATCACCAAAGTTGCCACGGCTCGGGAACTTGGTTACGATTGGGGAAGGTCACTTCGTGAGCACCCCCGTTCGCCCGATCAAAGATCGGCCTCTACTAACCATGATATCTAGTTTTGAAAATATTATGCGTTCTTGTTCCGGTTATTAGCCTAGATTTACTACGTGATGCGTGCAGCGTACAAGTATAGACCGGGTCGCCTGAATTGGAACAAAACATTTCATGTTTGTTTTTGAAAGATGGTTTGCTACTCGCAAGTAGGCTTAAAAATGCAGATTTTGCCACCCTCGAGTGGGCTTAGAAAAAGATGGTTTTGCCACTATCTAGTGGGCTTAAAACTCACAGTCGATGATTTGTTCCAATCCAAATAACCCAACCTTCACCCACAGGCATTCAGGCAGTTATATTACATAAGCATATAGCCTCATGATAAGCATGCTATCATGGCAGTCACTCACACACATGCAAGGATGCTAAAGCATAAAACTTACCTAGTACTCCAAGCCAAAAAAGAAGCTATGGTAGAAATCCATGAATGACCCTAATTATATAGAAATGCCTAATGCAACACATGCAAAAATGCAACTATAGTAGGCTCGGCTATTCTAAATATGACATATGAAATGCTACAGTTAACATGTATTCAACTTGGAATTGAAATACAAATGCAATTAGTATGATGCGCCGAGCTCGGTGCATGCAATACAGATGAATGGATGCAAACATGCGAGCATAAGTATGCTAATTGAAACGTGCCCTAAACTAACCATCATAAGCTGGTAAATAAAAGGGAGAAAGACGTGGGGTTGGAAGACATACATCACACGCACGCACACTTATTACAGTTGTGCCCTCGCTCGGAGGGTCCGAATAAATAATACAGTCCGAATAAACAATACAGTCCGAATAATTTACAAAACCCTAATTAATTAATAAATTAATCTAGGAAAGCAAGTAAATCAGCATGCAAGCCATGGACCGCCTCAGCTCTGTTCGGAATGATGAATGATGCATGCTTGAGTTGCTTGGTGCGGAAATCCATCGCGATGCCCCGATTCGCCTCTGTTTGCAATTAATGCCGGAATGTTGTGCAAAGCTCTAGAAAGCTGCTGATTTCTGATTTGCTGCAACAGAGAACAAGAAAGGGGCATGGCAAAGTATTTTCACATATGTATGCACATCTCGATCCTCATGCCACCAATCACGCATCTCGATGCATGATGGCCGAGGAGTTGAATTGCATGACTCAATGTGAAATGAATGCACATATAAACACAACAAGACCTAAACTCCATCATGGGTAATCCAGAGTGCCGGCGACCGGGAATTGAGACACGTTCCGTCACTCGGAGTACGAAACGTCCCTCGTTTCCCGTGCTTGGGCTAACTCCTATCCCAAACACGATGCAATATGCATGACATGCATGAATGCGACTAACATACAACCTAGCATACGCAATGCTATGAACTGGCATACACAATGCTCGATATAACATAGCATACACAATGCTCTAACATACAACCTAGCATATACAATGCTATGGACTAAGATGGCATACACAATGCAATATGGGCTTACACCAATATGAGTGGACCTCAGCCACACTCACATCAGCGGCCATGAGATTAAAATGAGACAACCAGAATGCGTGCACACATGCACGCAAACCGAGGACCGAACGTAAGGCACAGCATGCAATTCTAACAAGGCATGGCAAGGATGAAGCATGGCATTCAAACATGTAAATTCCAGCACTAAAACATGATGCTAAATGGTCCCGAATCATGGAAATATGGCACTCAATGCATGGAATAAGCCCCGAAACTCAAAACTAGGCACATGTATTGAACTATAACTATGCAAAGCAAGCATTATTTGACTATGAAGCACAAAGACAGAGCCAAGGTAGTCCCAAAACATGCACATTACTAGTTTAAAGCATGGCCAAAAAATGCTAACATGACGGACTAAAATAGCATGCAACATTGGCTAGTAAGTATGGGTTGTATTACAACTATATGATGCGCATGAGATCTCATCAAACCAGCCAAAAACAGTGAACAAAACATGTCAAAATATGCCCAAATAACCACTGAAATGCAGCCAATACATACAAAAATGATGAGCTCCTTTGGAGGGCCATGCAAGAGGTTACTCAACACGTACAAGATAGACACTTAGCATGGAAAAACCAACTCTGGAAATGGATTATGAAAGCCCTAAAACTCACCAAATAGGCCCTGGAATTGGTCTAAGAAACATGCAAATGGAAGGCCCTTTGAACGGCCTTGAATAGGGTTGCTCTATACATGCATCATAGACATAAAATATGACCAAAGGGGCACCAGACAGAGCTTAGGCAGACCTTAAAACCCTCAGAATGAGACCTAAAACATGACCTCGATGCATGCAAAATAGAGCCCCTTCGGAAGGCCAATCATGCTAGTAAAGAGAATGAGGGGTGAGAGGGTCACCCCTCCATGATTCCGAAGCTCAAAACCTCATCAAAGCCACTGAAAATCCACTGGATTTCAGTGGCTAAGAGGCCAAACCAAGCCCAATGCAAATGCTCTAATGCATAACTCAAAACATGAGGAAATGAAGCATGCAAGGGGGAAGATGACTCCAAACAGAAAAGATTCCTTAAACAAACATGTTTATAATATCAAAACAAGACTTTTTCTAGTTTATGTCAAAGTCCAAAAATGCTCACAAGTAGGACTAAGATATGATGCAAAATAGGCCTATAAAGATGGATAAAGCATACAAGGATGCAGGAGGCTTCAAAAACAAAAGTGTCCTTATACAATCTTCAAGAGGAGCTCAAAATATGACACTTTTCAGTTTATGACAAAGTCCAGAAATGCTTGCAAATAAGGATAACCAATGGAGCAAAAAAATGCAAGTTTAAGGGAAATAGGTACTTACCCTTGAAGAGCAGCAAAGCTGGAGCTTTTGGACCAAGTTGGTGAACCTTCAACCCTTGAAAATCAGTCTCAAAGTACTGGAATGGATGATGGAGGTGGTAGACTAAGGGTTGTAGTGCAAATGACCAAGAACAAGGGTGTTTTGAGCTTAGATGAGAGAGATATGGAGGATTGTATCTATATGCTCCAGCTGGTTTTTTTCTAACCATTGCAAATGGAGATGGAAGGTGTGTTTTATAGAGGAGAAGAGATAAGGCTTCTTGGAGAAGCCTCAAGAGGGGTCCAAGGCTTCTAAAAGAAGCTTAACCAAAAAGGTCAAGCTTCTTGAGGAAGCTAGACCAAAAGGGTCAAAGCTTGACCAAAGGGTCAAACTTCCTTTGAAAGCTAAGCCAAGGGGTCAAAACCACCTTAAAAGGACCACAAACAAGGACAAATCCTCGGACAGAGGGTCAGGTGCAAAACAGTTGGCACAGTTGGAATGCACTCAAGGAGACAAGAGTGGCCGACCAGGTTCAAAAGGCCAAGGTGGTCGGCCGGCCACCTCCCCTGGTTGGCTGACCAGGGGTCAAAAGGTTCAAGAAGAAAAGCTGGCCGGCCACCCCAGAAAGGTGGCCTCCCAGATGAGTGCAACACAGCTGTATGGTGGAAAACCAGAAAATGTGACCCATGAGAGAGAAAAACCAGCTTTTTAGAGGGGTTCAAAAGAGTCAAGAAGAATTACTGGTCAGCCTACCCATATTGGTGGCCTCCCAGGTGTGCACAACACAATGATGGTATGAAAAGCCAGAAATTGTGGCACAAAAGTAAGAAAAACCAGCTTTCTGTCAGAAAAATCGGCTTTAGGAGAGAGAAAATGAGAAAACTGGTTATTCAAGGGAAAAGGTGGCCTCCCACCATCCTACCATCTCCCTAGCAATGAAACAAAGGTCCATACCAAAAATGAACCCAAACCGATGCAAAACGAAGGTTCGGGGGCCAAAACGCGAAGTCCGGGGCCCGAAAAACAGGCTGTTAAGCACCGGAGGTGGTGTATGACCACGAAGGTAGTCTCCTGGGCCACAGTGTCCCTCTAAAGGCAGGAAATAAGGTGCGTGCCAAAAATCGGAGCAATCGGAGGTAGTTAGGCGGTCCCGAACCGAGGCGCACGGCCAACGGCTCCGAAAATCGGAAACTGGCCTCCAAACGGGAAAAATGGCCTACGACCATGAAACGTAGCCTACGGCCACTGAGAGATGGTCTACGAGACCTCTCTCTCCCTTCGGGAAGAGAAAATAGAGAAAACAGGACATGGTTCGCAAACCGAGGCAAAGTACAAAAGAGCCTCGAAGTCCGGAGGCAAGGCTCGCAGCCGAGACTCTGAAACCTCAGAACGAGCACGATATGCAACATCACTGGGCGCTCAGTTGGTGACGTCTGAGTCTTAAGGTCGGTCAAAAATGGGGTGTCTACAATGTCCGGGTCGTCACAGTGAGGATGTGAGTGTTTAGATGCGAATCCAACCCAAATTGTGCCTATACAGAGGAGTTTATGATCTTAATCCTTTCATGTTTGCCACTTCGCTGACAATATATAGGGATCGAGCTGTTTGACTACTCGAGCGATCATTTGTGCGCTCGAGCGAAAAAAAAATGATCATCTAGCACTTTTGTAAAGCGCCTGAACTTCTGGGAAGAGAGTTTTACCACTCGAGAGGTGAAAGTTGCGCTTGAGCGATCAACCTATATGTTTTGCACCACCTATAGTCACACCACTCGAGTGGTGAAATGTGTGCTTGAGCGATTTGCGCGATCCTATTTTCTATAAAGTGCGCTATTCACTGTTTTTAGGGTTTGTGCAGTCCAGATTTTCAGAAAGAAAGAAAAAACAGAGTGTTTTATAGTGGAAAGTGCTTTATGAGTGTTTCCTTGATGATTTAAGAGTGATCAATGGATCCATGAACTTTATATCAACATCATCAAGAGGTTTGTTTATTTTCTTTTATTCACAAAAGAAAGAGTTGATCTTCGGTGGATTCCGGAGAACTTGGACCTAAAGTGTTGGTGGATTCCAGAGTGGCTCATTATCGTGGATTCGACATCAGCATTGTGGATTCAACATTGGGTAAGACAATTTCGAGGTGAAGACGATGGTAGAAGAGGCACATCGGGGTTGGTTCAATTTGGGTGTGGATTCACTAGGTAATTGAGAGTACACTTGTATAATTCATTTTTTGTCTTCTTAGTGAATTGTTTTGTGGCTTTGGCCCGTGATTTTTTATCACAATTAGAGGTGCTCTAGTTGTGGTTTTTTCACGTTAAATCATTGTATCGATTCGTCTTTGATTGTTCGATTGGGATTGTTTTTTACTGTTTAAAATTGATACATAATCACAAATCAATATATTGGGGATTTTCATAATTTTCACCATCCATTTCATTTTATGAATGCTTTTTTTATGAATTACACACACTTTATAAAATTAAAAAACAATAAAATTTTTGGTAGACCTGATATTCAAAGATTACGTCTTCTTTTTTTTTTTAATTTTGGTTCTATATTGATTCTAGAGTTGAGTTCTCTATAGGTGTTTGTGCTGGAATAGCTGGAGGATTGTTTTTACTTATTGCTTCTTGGTGGCTGTACAAAGTAATGAAGAAAAGAAATGACAAGAAACGCAAGGAAAATTTCTTCAAGCGAAATGGTGGTTTCTTGCTACAACACAAGTTATCTTCAAGTGATGGCAGTGAAAAAATCAAATTGTTTAATTCGAAGGAGTTGGAGAAAGCCACCGATCATTACCATGAAGATCGTATTCTCGGCCAAGGAGGCCAAGGTACAACTAATTTCTTATCTTGCATTGATTTCTTACAACTAATTTCTTTCGGGTTGGATAAGGGTCAAGAATATAAGGGCACTTATGAATGTTTTAGGCCAAAAGTAAGCACAACACGCGCATATATATATATATATATATATATACATCAGGCACGTGCATTGGACTTGTATTTAGCGTGGTGAGTGCGTATGAGCCAATATATATATCTGTCATAAGAGGTTAAATAGCTGCTATTTCACAAATCCAGGATTTGATTTGAAGCAAAATTTATGATTTTTGTTTTCTCTAATTTCAATAAGATTTGTTCAAAATTCATTTTTCTAAATTTTTAATCAACCACTTAGTTTCAATTAATTTTCCAACAGGTACTGTTTACAAAGGCATGTTGTCAGATGGGAGAATCATCGCTGTTAAAAAGTCTAAGGTTGTCGACGAAGGACAAGTTGAGCAATTCATCAATGAGGTCGTCATTCTTTCACAAATCATCCATAGGAATATTGTCAAGCTCTTGGGTTGTTGTCTAGAGACAAATGTTCCTCTGCTAATATATGAGTTCATCCCAAATGGAACACTCTCTCAACATATTCATGATCCAAACGAGGAGTTCCTACTATCATGGGAGATGCGCTTTCAAATTGCCACAGAAGTTGCCGGAGCTCTTTCCTACTTGCATTATGCAGCTTCCATACCCATATATCATCGAGACATGAAGTCAACCAACATACTCTTGGATGATAAATACAAGGCAAAAGTTTCTGATTTTGGAACTTCAACATCAATTGATGTTGATAATACTCATTTGACCACACGAGTACAAGGAACCTTCGGGTACTTGGATCCAGAATACTTCCAATCAAGTCAATTTACTAATAAAAGTGATGTTTATAGTTTCGGAGTTGTTATTGTTGAGCTTTTAACTGGGAAAAAACCAGTCTCTTCCACTAGATCCCAAGAAAGCAGGAGTTTAGTCACACATTTTATGGAATCAATGGAGGAAAATTGTTTACTTGAGATTCTTGATCCACGGATTCTCAAGGAGGGTCGGAGAGAAGAGATGATTGCTGTTGCTCACCTCGCAAAAAGATGCCTAAACTTGAATGGGAAGAAAAGGCCTACAATGAAAGGTGTAGCAGTTGAGTTGGAAGGAATTAGAATGTCACAAGGAAGTTCAAGCATTCACCAGCACTATGAAGAAGTTGAATACAATACAACTGATTTGACTGAGGCTTGGGATGTTGCCTCAACCTCAACAGGGACATTTTTAGATAGTGGGAATGGCATAGCTTTATCACCACTATTGCATACCATGTAGTGAAGTATAAACTATACACATAATGTTTTTCTGTGTAAGATATTTACCATAAAGCTTTGTTATTCAAATGTTACTTATGTACTAGTATGTAATGTTACAAACATATGTACTAATAACTTATGCTTTGGATTCTATACCATATTTCCTATTGATAAAATCATTCACCAAGAACAAATTGGATTCATTTGTTTGATTGAATACCCAAAAAGCTGCTCTAATCTTGATCAAATCCACAACATTAATCCAACTAGATTGAGCTCTATTGAAGATGATATCATTCCTGGGTAGTTCATAAAGTCTCACATAGTCACAAAGAAAAGTTATGTCCATATTTGTTTCTCCAAATTAGAGTAATCCCACCTAAACCACCACTCTGAAAATCTCAATCCAGACTTTCCGAGCAAAATTACATAAAAGGAGAGGATGTTTGGTTGATTCCTTATGTGCAATATAAATCACAGAAAGACTTGATAGAAAAAATAAATAAATAAACACCATCTTTGACTCTCTTCCAAATTAAGTTGTCCTTAGAATTGAGTCTCAATTGGACTGCTTCCAATAAGTTGAGTAATATTCCACATTATTCTCTTTTTTCTCATTCAAGTAAAGATCTTCTAAATTTGAAATCCCAAACTATGATGTTGTTCTCATCAACAGAACAGACCTCAGCCATACTTTACAATCTTTTTGCAAAGAAAGTTTAAAAAGTCTAGAAAATCTGTGTTTGAAGAAACAATTATGAGACCATTTATCCTTCCAAAACCTTATTGGCAATCCATTTTTTAGTCTTAAGTTGAAGTTCTCGTTTTAACACTATCCCAACTCTATCAATCATATGACTCTGGCCAACCTCTACAATTCCTTTCCATATACTAGAATCAGCATCTTCCCTCATTAGCAATGGGATCAATCATTCATTCTCATTACCATTATATTTGTGAACAATAAGCTTCCTCCATAAAGAGTCCTTTTTTCTCTCTTGAATCTCCACCACCATTTTGACAAAAGGGATGAATTCTTTAGTCTTACAGGAATAGCACCCAACCCGCCAAACTCCTTTCTCGTTGTCACTTTTTCCCAATTCACCGAATTAATCTCATCACAACCATCCAAAGAAATCATCTCTATAATTTTTCCATTCTATTTTCCACTGTTACAGGCCTTCTAAAAAACAGCCAAGTAGAACATTGGTAAATTCAACAATGTTGCCTTAATTAGTGTCACCCTTCTAGCAATTAGCGAGTCTATCCCTAAATCATCAAATCTCTCTGCATATTTGTAATCTAAAGGACTGTCATTGTGGTTCCTATAGTATTGGATTCATACTCTTACATTTAATGGAGTTCCACGTCAAACGGTGAGGAATGTCGGTGAAGTCTTCCGTGTTGTAAAGAATTGCTCAAAAAACTTTATTTCTTTATTTGTTATTAGAGAAATATTATTTATCAATAGTAAACTATTTTTTTGATATATAACAGGAGTCTTTTTATTATTAATGTAAATTGTGGTCAATTATGACAGCCGAGGAATCTCAAGACTTCTTATACATAAACATTTGACAAAAGTTGAGACGTCTCTGTTTAATTAAATTAAATCAGTATGTTACACATACACTACTACCTAATCAAGAGGGAAATAAAATAAAAACAACATAAAAACTATAGATGAAGAAAAAGAAAAGAAAAGAAAAGCATGGTTTTGTAGAAAAACTCCTCCTCCTCCTCCTCCTCCTCCTCCTCTTGCTGCAACTGCTGCTATGGCTGACAAAAAACATTGGAGCTTTCTTATGCGAAGCCTGGTTGTCCAAAATACTGCGGAGATGTTAGAATTCCATATCCTTTTGGAATAGGTGCCAATTGTTACTTAGATAAATGGTTTTCCATAGGGTGCAAGAACTCAAGCAACAACAACAACAGAGTCACACCTTACTTAATAAAGATCGATCTTGAGGTGTTGGAAATTTCATTGAATGGAAGCTACCTTCGAGTCAACAATCCAATAATATCTCCCAACTGCCCCATCAACAACAACGTAAACTCAACTTCAAGCATTGACTTGAGATTTAGCCCGTTTCGCTTCGCAGAAACAACCTATGAAGCACGGGTACAGATACGAGTACTGGTACTGGTACGATACGGGTAAGTCGATACGGTAAAATTCAAAAAAAATAGGGTACGGGTACGGCTTGGTACGCTTGTAAACAAATATTTATTT
The DNA here is from genome assembly GCA_030407325.1 of Camellia japonica. Classification (NCBI taxonomy): domain Eukaryota; kingdom Viridiplantae; phylum Streptophyta; class Magnoliopsida; order Ericales; family Theaceae; genus Camellia; species Camellia japonica. The sequence continues at coordinate 159,317,643 of JAPPVO010000014.1, read as the reverse complement.
TTAATTTAGAGAAAGGCAAAAATTAATTAAATGGTTTTAATTTGTTAAGGTTCAACCTATATTTAACATTTAATGCCAAAAGTAAAAGTATAAATCAAAATTAAATGTCAATATTTAAATAACTTACAAACTATAGTTTAATTTTAAAATCATACTAAGCATAAAACAAAAAAAAAAAAGTCTAGTGAAATGAGTTTTATCTCTATAGTAGAAGGAAAATATTGTTTCAACTGAGGTACGGTACGGCTTGAATATATACTGGGTACGTTAAAAATTAAGAAGAAAAAACTTGGGTACGTGTTTCGTGTACCCGGTACGTATGCAGAAGTATCATACGAGGTACGGTACGCCGATAAGTATCCGGTACGGGTACGGCAAGTTTTCCAAAGTACCCATGCTTCATAGGAAACAACCAATGTATTCATGGTCATGGGCTTGAATTGCAACAACTAGGAGGACATATTGACTGATCCGGACAACAAAAGGATTACCAATTGCTTGTCTACTTGCGATCCTATTAATAATATTAATATTAGCTCCTGCGCTGTCGAAACCTCACCATATGTGCAGTACCTGCAAGGCTACAAGGTGAATTTGCAAAGTAGAAACAACAATACTCAGAGTGGAGGTGGAGTCATCCAAACATCATGTGTATATGTGTTCTTGGTAGATGCCCAAACACAAGTGCTAATTGGTGTGAACAAGGGTTTCAGTGAGGCTGTCCAAACTCATGTCCCTGCTGTTCTCGAATGGGTAGTCCAGTACAATACCACACAGCTCAGATTGGTTCCCGACAACTACAAAAATAGCTACTCTTGTCTTCCGTGTTGTTCAAAGCCTCCAGTGCATTTGCAATTTTCTTTTTCTTGGAAATGTTTATTTTCCCAATGGATGTGTAGGTACGTACGTCTTTCGCACTCTTAACCCATCTAACCAACCAACCAACTATTCTCATCTGAGATAGTTCAATCGCCAAAGAGGTAGCAAATTTAAGTAACAATTGTGTAATTTGCTATCTTAAATACAAATTTGTTACCTTGACTTGTGACTTTTAAAATTTGGTTTTTCAATAAAGGTAGCAAATTTTGTTGTGGACAAGTCTAAATTGATGAACCACTCAAAACAAAATTTTAATGAGAAAATAATTATTTGGCATTTGTGTTTGACACAGCAAAGTTATAAAATGACTTTTATTTCTGTTTCATTACCTGTCTAAAAACACACAGATTTTTGTTTGAATTTTCTTATATTTTTAGCAATTTTTTTATTTTTATTTAATTTTAGTCAAATTTTAAAACTTTTAGAAACATCTAGATTAGTTGCATTGAAAAAATATCTCTATTGATTAAAATATAAATCATCTAAAAAAATTCACTTGGTGCTTAGCTACTCGTAATATGTCTTGTTTACGTGTATTTTGCAATTTGAGTGATTAGAGTTGTGTTAGGTGCATAAAATTAGGATACAAAATCTACACAGAAAATACATTGTATGACCAAGATTTATTTTAAATATGGTCATAGGGATTTAGTCAAAACCCTCTCATAATAAAACTTTAATGCATTAAGGACAGACACAAAAAGTTTTCGGTGGTACTACATGCACCAATTGGAATACCAACTAGTGTACCAACATACCTTATGATATTATTACTGACCACGCCCATTATACAAATTACAAATATCCAAAACTTCTAAAATTATGCCACATCATCTGTTAGTATACTAATTGGTATACCAATTGGTGCATATAGCATTATTCAAAAGCTTTCCTTGAAAAGTCCATACACATATCATTATTATCAAAATATTATAGATGTTGGTTTTTAATAAAATTAATAAAATTAGTATTTTTAATAAAATTAGATGTTGGTTTTTAATAAAATTAGTATTTTTAGAATCCTCTCATCAAGATCTATCAAATAAGATTCATGTTGACAACGAAATTCTTTAAAAAAAAAAAATTTAAAAATTATTATCGTTGAAATTGATATAAATAGTAACATGTTACTCTGTCTCACAGTAACATATTATTATGGTTCATAGTAATATGTTACTCCAGGGATATTATCCAAGAAAAAAAAAGATGTTTTACTTTGTCGTTGCTCAATTATGTGTTTCCTCCTCAGGGGGTTTATGAAGCAAAATAAATTGGGTTGTCTTTTTCACCAAATAAGGATCCAATTGAGGGGTTTTGGCTAAATTTTCCAACTCTGAATGATATCAAATAGAGTAAAAAAATGTGTTTGGCTATGAATGAGGTAGAGGCCATGTGTAGCTCGACTTTTTTGCACCCCATTTTCGGAAGCTCGGAATAAGCCCTACAGTTCGGACTCCACTTGTGGTTCTAAATCTAATCTCACAAGTGTAGTGTAAAATTGGTAAACACCAAAGAGTCCAAATCTGACAAATCGTTTGGAAAATTGATTTTGAATAAAAAATGTAAAAATTGGACTGCTTTGCCAGATACAGAGTCACCACTTAAATATTTTCTTTTGGGAAAATTTAGAAAACCCATGACTCGTGTCAAAGGCCACGTGTCTGTCATCACCAAGATTGTCTCAGCTCGAGAACTTAGGTACGAGAGGGAAAGGTCATGAATTGAGCACCCCCCTCTCGCCAATCAACGATCGGCCTCTACTAATCATGATATGAATCTTATATACATTATATTCTCTTGTTCCGGTTATATTCAGTCTAACATTTACTATGTGATGCGCACACACACAAGTACAGACTAAAATTGCAAAAATTGGAACATCTCGAGTCAGTTTTGTTTTGCAAAATTGTTTCGAAATATGGACCACTTGAAGAAGTGATCGCATATAAACATTGCTCAAATTATTCCAATTCAAGTAATAAGCCTTCATCCACAGGCATTCAAGTAGTTTATCAATAAAGCATTTAGCCTCATGGCAAGCATGCTAGACATGACAACATTCACATGCATGCGATTATGCTAAAGCAAATAAAAGCTTACCTAGTATTCTAAGCCAAAAAAGAAAAAAAGTTAGAAAAATGCATGATCCTAACTATGTAATATGACTAATGTAACACATGTGATATACAATTAGTAGGCTCGGCTACTTAACATGGCATATGAAACAATTTAATAACATGTGGTCTAAGCACGTATTCAAAGAAATATTTAAACAACAATGCAGTTAGAATAATGAACCGAGCCACGGTGCATGCAATACAGATGGATGCAAACATGAAGAATGCTAAATAAAACATGATGTCCCTAAACTAACCATCTTAAGCAGTTAAATAAAAGGGAGAAAGACGTGGGGTTGGAAGACATACACATTATTACATTGCGCTCTCACGAAGGAGAGTTCGAATAGATTAACTAATTAACTAACTAATTAAAGCTAAGCTAATTAAGCTAATTATTACAAAACAAATGAAATTAGCTAAATTACTTAACTAATTATTACAAATGAATATGAATTAACTAACTATTCTAGTTAACTAACTAGTTACAAAATGAAATTTGAATAAATAATTAACTAACTAATTAATTACAACACTTTACAAAATTAACTAGCTACCACTAATTAATTAATTACAACAAGATTAATTACATTCGACAAAATGCGTAAGTGAAGATGGATGAAGGTTGCATGCACATCGCTTGAGAACTACCCTGTCTGCCCAAGTCGCCTCTATTTCACCTTCAACCACTGCCTCTGTTTCTTGCAAAACTGCACTGCTTGCTACACACTGAGGGCTGGCCGTGCATCACTGATGGCTGGCCAGGCCTATAGATGGCCGGCCGTGCATCAATTCGGTGCAAAGCTCTGTTTTTGTGTTCTGAGGTCAACCAATGCAGATAGAGTGTCCTCAAGCTCTATTTGTCCCTTTCTTCCTTCTCTGTCATGGGAAAGCCTTGAGAAAAGGTTGAAATTGATTCCAAAGCCATCAATGAGCAAGTTGATTGCTTGATGGCCTCGGATACAATTTTAGACAAAAATCATTAAAATGCAATGAATATGACCACCCCTTTCTCTTGTCATGGAATGAACTCAAAGAGGGTGGTAGAGACGCTTCAAGAATCATCAAAACACCATGAATTAGCGCATGATGACTCTTGACACAAGGAACTTGGCATAACGTCCGGTCAAGTTGAAGCAATTTAAGCCACTTTCTTTATGTGTGTTAATCCAAGTTTTAAGCCAATTTTATTAAGCCTTGCCGTTCTTTAATCCGTTTGTCCATGGTGATGTTGAAGTCCTCTAAATAAGAAGTAATGTCAAACAAGAGGTTCTTCTAAAGCATGAGAAAAAGCCTACTGTTGGCAATGAATCTTCGAAAAGATTATGCCATTAAGTAGGAGTCTTTCTTACATGTCTTGAACAACCTCAATCGGTTGAAATCATTCTCAAGAATGAAAGAGATGGATGGTGGATTGATTGTTAAAATTAGACTCTTAAATATGGAAATGAGTAAAGGAATGCTTAGAACAACATGCAACAAGTTATGTGTGCTAACTTATGAGACAACAAATGAACTAAACAAAGCATGAATCAATTTAAAAGGCTTGGACAGCCCTAAAACAACCTTTAACATATGAAAAATAGAGGCTAAACATGCATGAAAAGAGCTTAAAAAGCTAAACAATAAAGAGATGAAACAATGGTAAGGAGCAAGAACAAGGAGGGGTGGCTAACCCCTCCACTTTTGAAACCTCAAAACATGATTTTTAGCCTTTCTAAAACTTTAAAAATCAGTGTAGATATCAAAGAAAAAGAGTGGAAAAGGAAGAGTTTGAGCTATAGGTAAAGGTGTAGAAAGAGCAAGCTATCTCTACCCTTTTGGTAGCCCTTTAAACCCAATCTTAAACACTTCAAATAGACTCAAAGCAATGCAAAATAGTAAGAATTGTGTAAGAAATGAAAGAAATGAAGGTAAGAGAGAAGATAACAAGCTTATACCTTTCAAGTGGTAAGCTTGTTGTTTGTGATCCAAACTTGGTTTCAACCCACTCTCAAGCTTGAATTATGCTTCTCCAAGATCAACCAAGGCTCTAAGGTGGTGAGACAAGGTTGTTTATGGAGTATAGAGATGACACAAGGAAGCTAGGTTAGCTTTAAAGGTTGCTTGCAATGGAAGAAGGAGGAAGGAGGAGCTGTCAAGGTGTATATAGGCTCTCTAAATTTTGTTCAACCCTCAAAACAATCACACAACTTCATTTTTATAGAATTTGAGCTCAAAAGGTGATAAATATCTTCAAAAATGGACAGCTGGCGGCCTCCCACCCAAAACAGTGTTTTTCGCCACCAAGGGTCGGCCGGCCATTCATAGCCACGGCCGGCCATCACTGATGCACGGCCGGGCTTTGATGCCCTCCCCTATTTTTTTTGGTTCAAACTCAGCTCAGAGTGGAAAAATGTCCAAAAATGAAACTCACAGGTTCAAACAAGGTAAATGTTGAAGATTTGAGGTCATTTCGAGAGCCTAATTGAATCCGAATCGCTGTGAATTCAAAGCACACAATTCAATTTTCATCATCGAGTATATTGAACCAAGCACCTAAGTCTTGCGGGCAGTCAAAAATGTGGTGTCTACACTATGTATATATTATAGATTCATGATACAATTTAGGAAACTATATAAACAAGGCTTTAAATCCATAATTCATACAATCACGAATTTTATACAATCTACTAAAAATAAAAATATTCTAATTCCTATATTCAACAAATTTCACCCACTCAAAGCATTTTTTGTACACATTATTTTTTTTGATCGGGAAAAGAAAGACAACTTTATTGATGGATAAAAACATACATGACATATGAAGATACATCAATAAAGAATAGTAAGTGCAAAAGTATCACAATAAAACTACACGATCCCATTTAGGTTGGCACTACAAAGAAAACCCAATCATTTACTAGCACAAGCCTCAAGGTTGGTGAGAAACCAACAAGGAAAAAGAAAGAAAAAAATCAAACAACAGAAAACAAAAAAGGAACCAGACCAAAGCAACCCAAAACAGAACACAGCAACCATCACTGGGTCAAAAAGCAATAACAGGTCCACCCATAGATCTAATAGCAGAAGGCCATGATCAACCAATCCAAGCCTTCTAGAGCAGCCAACACATCAACCCAAAAATAATTGATACATCTTCTCACCACCAAGAAAATCATCTGATATCCTGATTATGCCAGCAGTCAAGCAGCTCCAACAGAGTTAGCGGCTACAGCTAGTATTATTGGAGTGACGATTGTCTAGTAATTTGCAAAAAAAAATTTGGATTGATAACTTCTGATAGAGTTTATTGCAATTGTATGCAGATATGTACATTAAACCTCCTAAGTCAAAGACTGGTATTGTTGGAGATTTCCTAAAAGCTATAAAACTTTAATTATTTTTTATTTATTATTTTATTTATTTATGTATTTCTTTTAATAGTCTTATTTATTTGAATTTTAAATATGTGTTTGGTTTCAAAAGCAATAGGCGTTAGAGCCTATTTATACAGGACTCTAACATTGGAAAGAAAAAAAAACACAACAACGTATTTTGTTCTCTCTCTCTCTCTCTGTGCTCTGTATTCTTTATATTCTATGTGTCTGGGCAACTGATACAGACTTGGCAAAACCATCTGGTGCAACTGTGTATTGTGTCAGATTCCTATGAGTTTTGGGATTGTATCTTGGAGTTGTTTGTGATCGTTAGAACTTGCACGGAAGGAGTGCATAATGACTTTAGGACAGTGTCTTTGACATGCCTCTCACAATTACACAAGCTACTTTCTGAATCCTTTTTCTGAATCTTCTTCTTATTCTGTTATATATATATATATATATATATATATATGTATATATAGTTTTATCAAATTGTAAAAACCTATTTTCTAAATCTGTTTTATTCAATATCATTATTCTGTAAAATTAATTTAGAATAATTATTGTTCAATTCCCACAACAATCTAAAGTCGTTAATTCTGTAACATATTTAACCTTTTAATTATTTGTGTTTTATAATTGAATTTGTTGGTCTTGAACAAATCTGTTATAAAAAATTAAAAATTAAAAATTGAATTTTTGTTTTCCGTCGATTTGGTAAAATCTAAAATTTTGATTTTCTCCATCAATTCGGTAAACGTGAATCCCTTGTTTGATTATAATACAATACATAAATCTATTTGTATTGTAGATGTGAGTCCCTGGTTTGATTACATTGATTGCATGTACTATTAATCCTATCAATTGTTTTCAAAAATTGTGTAACTTTGTTTGGGAACATTGACTTATATATATATATATATATATATATTAATTTAGGGAAGTTGTAGAATTTGTTGTTTCTATGTAGTTTTTTTTATTATTAATTATTCTTAGGAAAGTTGTTGAGTAAAATCAAAATTTTTACATGATGAATTATTTTGTTCAGATTCATGATATTTAATTAGCATTGTTCATGTTATAAATTATTGTGTTCAGATTTGATTTGTATTATAAAAAAAAAAAATTTCTCACATTTTATCTATCCCTAAATTGTTGGCAATTAATTTTCAATTACAAATTTAATAACATTTGTGATTGTTTGATTGTTGTCTCTTACAGATTTTATAATTGTTTACTCTCTTGTACCTTAACTAATTTATTTTTATGGCTAATTTAGAAGAAACTATTAGTGTGAAACCTGAAAAATTTAATGGTAACAATTTCAAAAGATGGCAAAAACAAACAAAATATTGGTTAACCGTGTTGGGTCTTATGTCTACCATAGAAGATCATGATTTTGTTGGATCTTGGTTGTCACCAAAACAAATCAAATTTCATTGCTATAACAAAATTCTTAGTGTGTTGTCTAACCATTTATATGATGCGTATCAGTCAACCACCTCGACTGCAAGAGAACTACAAAAAACCTTAGAGGCCGAATATGGAACTGTAGATGCTGGTATTGATAGGTTCATTGTGTCTAATTTTAATGGGTATAAAATGAAAGATGACATACTTGTAGGAGACTAAATACATGAGTTTCAAGAACTACTTAGAAAAGTAGAAAAGAAAGGGACAATTTTTAGTGAGGAGTTTAAAGTATCTTGCCTTATCGATAAATTACCTCCATCTTGGAATGACTTTGCTAAGCATCTTAGGCACAAACAAGGACATTTCTCATTAACTCAAGTAATCAATACACTTACGGTGGAAGAGAAGCATAGGTCAAATCTAGAAACTAGAAAAGAGAAAACTCCTAAGGTAAATTTGGTGGAGAATGGAAATAAGAATAGTTCCAACAATAGGAAAAACTTTTGACCTAAAGGTAAAATTTTCAAGAACAACCTTAAGTTTAAATCTAGAGGTCAAAATGGAAAACACCATAATAGCAACTACCAAGCCAATGCTAATAATTTTGAGGGACAAGGGAGTGACAAAAGGTTGTGCTATGTATGTGGAAGAACCAATCATTATGCTAAGGATTGTTTCTTTAAGAAGACTGATGAGTATAAGCCAAGGTTCAACAATAAGCAAAGAAATCAAGGTCATAATGCTCAAGTGAATATGATTTTGGAGAAAGAAGAAATTGTCAGACCATCTTTTACATATAATCTTGAAATTAATTCTACTTTTGAATATTAAGATTGGTGGTTAGATTTTGGGGCTAATATACATGTGTGTTTTGATTGTAGTTATTTTAAAACTTTCCAGAAATCAAGTAAAGTGTAACTTTGGGGAATGGATCAATTTCACCGATACTTGGCATTGGAGATATAGATTTAAAGATGACTTTTGGAAAAATCTTAACTTTGAGGGATGTGCGATATGTTCCTGAAGTTAGAAGAAATCTTATTAGTGGATCGTGTTTAGTATAGTTGGGTTACAAAATTGTAATGGAATCGAATAAGATTATAATAAGTAAAAATGATATTTTTGTTGGTAAAGGTTTTGTATGTGATGGTTTATTTAAATTAAATGTATCTTTTGAAGTTAATTATCTCTCTTATAATATTTTGAATATTGAAGTTTGTGATTTGTGGCATGGAAGACTTGGACATGTGAATTTAAGGAAAATTAGGAAAATGATGGTTTTAGAATTAGTACCTAAATCACCTATTAATTTTAAACGCAAATGTGAAATATGTGTGCAACCAAAACAACCTAAGAAATCTTATAAATCTGTAGAAAGAAATTCACAACTCTTAGACCTTATACATAGTGACATTTGTGATTCTAATAGACCATAAATATTTTGTAACCTTTATAGATGATTGTTCTAAGTTTTGTTACTTATATTTAATTAAAACTAAAGATGAAGTGTTTAGTAAATTTAAAATTTATAAAGCTGAAGTAGAAAATCAATTTGAAAGAAAGATTAAGGATCTTAGATTTGATAAAGGAGGTGAATATAATGTAGGTACCCTTAGTACTTTTTGTGAAGAACATGGAATTATTCGTGAAGTAACCCCACCTTATTCTCCACAATCTAATGGGATAGCTGAAAGGAAAAATAGAACTCTAATGGATATGATAAATGCAATGCTTATTAGTTCTGGTTTACCGGAGAGCTTGTAGGGAGAAGCAATACTCACTACTTGTGTCATATTAAATAGAGTAATTGTGAATGATAATGATAAAACACCTTATGAAATCTGGAAAAAAACGAGTACCTAATCTTAAAATGTTGAAAGTGTGAGGGTATTTAGCAAAAGTAGTAATTCCAGAGCCTAAACGTAAGAAAATAGGATCTAAAACTGTTGATACCGTTTTCTTAGGATATGCTCAAAATAGTAGTGCTAATAGATTTCTAGTAATAAAATTTGAAATTAGTGAAATTACTAATAATAAAATAATTGAATCTCGTGAAGCTACATTTTTTGAAAATAATTTTTCATATAAAACTAGGATCTCAAATCAGGTTGTAAATAGAACTTCTACTACTAATGCTAGTGTTATTCCTTTGAGAGATGATTTTGAACATCTAAACGTAGAACCTAGAAGGAGTAAGAGAACTAGCATAGAGAAAACCTTTGGAGATGATTTTTATACTTTTTTAACTGAAGGAGAACCAAATACTTTTATAGAAGTTATGTCGTCTTTAGATGCACCATTTTGGAAGGAAGCCATTAATAGTGAGTTTGAATCTATACTTCAAAATAATACTTGGGAATTGACTAATCTACCTCTTGGCAGTAAAGCTATCAGTTGCAAATGGGTATTTAGAAAGAAATTAAAACCTGATGGAAGTATAGATAAATAGAAGGCAAGATTAGTAGCCAACGGGTTTACACAAAAGAAAGGAATAAATTATTTCGATACCTATTCATCTATTTCTAGGATTACAACCATTAGAGTCTTAATTGCTCTAGCATCCATTTATAATTTAGAAATTCATCAAATGGACGTTAAAATTGCATTTTTGAGTGGAGATTTAGATGAAGAAATTTATATGGAGCAACCTGAAGGTTTTGTGGTTTAAGGAAAAGAACATAAAGTTTGCAAGTTGGTTAAATCCGTTGGAACAAATCGTCTTGAATTCTTTAAGTGGTTCGGGTCTTCAAAACTTGGTGATGAACTTGTCTATGTGGTAAAGAAATATGATGCTTCAAATCGCATTACTTAGTTGCTTTCCTAAAGACAATATTTGCACCCACAAAAAGGTGTGCAGGGGGTTATAGCAAATTTGCCTCCAAGATACAATAAAGCCTGATCTAAAGATCAAGTCTATAGGCGTCTGAACTGACGACAATAGATCTGAATGCTCTTGATATAATCAAGAAAACCAAGACACTGATAATCAAATTTGTAAAGCTTGATTACCAGTAAGAAAAGTAGAAATTGCTTAAAGAAACTCTTGATCGAAAACTCAAAATCAAGAGGGAGAGAGGAAGAGAGAGAAAGAGAGAGAGAGAGAGAGAGAGAGAGAGAGAGAGAGAGAGATAATTGCAGTAATGCTTCTGATTTTTTTGGATGGAATGAAATGGTTGATTTTGCAGCCTATTTATAGGCCTTGACGCACCTGATCAAATGATCATGTCTCTTGACCGCATCCGATCAGATTTGACCATTGGATCGACGATCTACGGTGCAGATCATTCTTACATCGAATAGACGCCTTGACTAATCACACCCGATCACGATCGGGTGCCATCTCATCCGTACAATCGCACACATCTCCAATCAACGGCTATGATCAAATCGCTCCAGATCAGACATACAACCGTTCGATCAGTTAGTTGACTCACCACCAACGGACGCCACGTGGAGTTGACTGTATTCCACATCACCCATGCCACGTTGGATCCATGTGATCACTCCAATCTGTCCGATGCAAACAGGAAAGTGCCCTCATGGCGCCTTACGCTGATGCGTCCGTGCTAAGTGCAAAGTGCGCCATCAAATGCCACACAACCCACTGTGCGTATGCACCATCCTTGCGGTGTGAGTGCATGTACATTAGAATTCATCCCTTAATACCATATTCAAAGAAATATTCCATGTAGCACTTTATTAAGTGCTCCATGTTTTCCTCTCATTCCGATGTGGGACAAAGCCCCAAGCTTATTTCATGCTTTCCAAAGAAAAACATGGAAGGTTTTGAAAACATCCAAAAATAAACTATAAATTTGAAAACCCATTTTGAAAATTCCCTAACATTCCCCTACCATTTTCAAAATATCAGATGATGATTCTTGGTTCACTTGCAGCCTTATGCATAGGTAAAGATATCTTACGATTTGAATCATTCACTTAGTGAAGACATCTCAAAGTTAGTCAAGATGGCATAGTAGACTTGTCTTTGAACTAGCAATCTTATACGACTAACTGGACATGTCTCACGCACAGTACAAGTTAACTCAAGTATTCAAACAAACCGACACATGGATTGGCCTTGTTTCTCTATCCTGTTTCATGAGCGCTCTAGAGTCAAGCCCTTGGACTCATAGGAAGCAGCACCACCTCCTACACTCACATAGGTAAGCTTACTGAGAGTACCCCTATAATTTACAATAAGCTTATGAAGAGTTTGTTAACTCATCCTCTTCTTTCCACATTACAGGTACCAAGCACTTCAACCTTGGGATGAAAATGAAATAAAACTTAGTGCTTGCAATCACAACAGATGGTGTACTTGGGCTCATTGAACTCAAGACTTGATGTTTCTTCAAGCGTTGATTCGAGTTTCCACCAGGAGTGATTATATTAAGTGGGCTTAAGACCCATCCTTTTTGATGTTTTCCACACCAAATCCCTTACAAGTCCCTTTGTTAAGGGGTCAGCCAAGTTTTCACTTGACTTTACATAACTAATGGTAATCACACCTTTTGTGATTAACTGCCTGACACAGCTATGTCTCAGTCCTATATGCCTAGACATTCCATTATAGACATCGCTATAAGCCTGTGATAGAGTTGTTTCACTATCACAATGCAAAGATATTGGTGGCATAGGTTTTGGCCATATCTTAATCTCTAACAAGTGATTCCTTACCCACTCCGCCTCTTTGCTACAAGAAGCCAATGTTACAAACTCAGACGCCATGGTTGAGTCTATTATGCATGTTTACTTCTTAGAACCCTAGGAGACAGGTCCTCCTCCAAGAGTAAAAATCCAACCACTCGTGGACAAGTGATCTTCACGGTCAGTTATCCAACCCATGAATCCTTCCGGCACTGTTGGATAGCCATTCCATAGTTTATTGTTTTTCTCAAGTACCTAAGTACTCAGTTAACAACATGCCAATGCACACTACTAGGATTACTAGTATATCTACTAAGTTTTCCCACTGCAAATGCAATATCAGGTCTAGTGCAAGTCATGGCATACATCAGGCTACCTATTACTCTTGAGTATTCTAACTAATCAACAGCTCTTCCTGTATTAAGATACAATTTCAAATTTGAATCAAAAGGTGTAGACATAGGTGTACAATTATATTGATTAATTTCTTAAGAATTTTCTCAATATGGTGCGACTGGGTTAGAATCAGATTATTGTCCTCTCGTTTGATCTTAATATCCAGAATTACATCAACCAAGCCAATGTCTTTCATACTAAAGTTAGACGACAAGAAACTTTTAGTACTTTCAATGACATCATTGTCAGTACCAAAAATATGCATGTCATCTACATATAGACATATGATTACACCTTTATTGCCAGTAAACTTACTGTATACACACTTATCAGATTCATGTATCCTAAAACCATTTGACATTATTATTTTGTCAAATTTCTCATGCCACTATTTTGGAGCTTGTTTCAGTAGTGACTTCACAAGTTTACACATTTTGTACTCTTGACCCTGTACAACAAATCCTTCCGGTTGTTGCATGTAGATTTCCACATCTAACTTTCCATTTAGGAAAGCGGTCTTAACATCCATTTGATGGATTTCAAGCTTATAGATTGAGGCTAAGGCAATCAACACTCGAATGGTGGCAATTCTGGCCACCAGAGCATATGTATCAAAATAATCGATACCCTTTTTTGAGTAAAACCCTTAGCAACTAATCTTGCTTTGAACTTGTCAATTGTGCCATTAACTTGCATTTTCCTTTTGAAAATCCATTTACAACCAATTAGTTTGGATCCAAGTGGCAAATCAGCAAGTATCCAAGTATTGTTACCCACGATAGAATTCATCTCATCATTTATTGCTTCTTTCCAGAAAGCAACATCTTCAGACTTCATTGCCTCCTCAAAGGCTAATGGATCTGAATCCATATTCAAAGAAATCATTGTTTGCTTACAATAAGCTTTCCTAGTTCCTTCTACAAGGTAAACAATGAAATCAGGACCAAATAACTTCTTAGTCTTAGCCCTCTTACTTCTCCTTAGCTCAACAGTCTCATTTGGTTCATTAGGCTCAATGTGTTCATGCCGTTCACTTTCCTCTGTAGACATCAAAGGAGTTGATTCATTTTCTTGATTAGAATCTAACCTTGGAATGGTTGTGAAACAATTCTCATAAAATATCGCATCACATGATTCAATGATGGTATTTGGTTCCACTGAACCATTGGGCTCTACTACCAGAAACCTATATGCTTTGCTATGTATAGCATAGCCAAGGAATATGCATTTAATCATAGCCAAGGAATATGCATTCAATTCATTTTCCACCTAATTTCTTCCTTTTAGGTTCAGGCAATCTGACTATTACTCTACAGCCCCATGTTTTCAAGTAACCTAGATTAGGTTTCTTGTTTTTCCAAAGTTCATAAGAAGTAACATTTCTTCCCTTGAGAGGAATTCTATTGAGTATGAGACAGGCAATGAGCAAGGCTTCACCCAAAAACCAAAACTTAAATTGGAGTAAGAAAGCATAGCATTAATCATTTCTGTTAATGTCCTATTCTTTCTTTCAGCTACTCCATTTTGTTGTGGTGTGTAGAGTGCAGACTTCTCATGAATAATACAAGCATTTTCACAATATTCTGGAAAATAATATTCACCGCCTCTATCAGACCTAAGTCTCTTGATTTTGACATTACACTGATTTTCTACTTTTGTATTAGAAATCTTGAATTTATCAAGCATCTCATCTTTTGAATGCAAAAGATGGATATGACAGTACTTAGAAAAATCATCAACGAATATTACAAAATATTTCTTACCACCTCTAGTGGGAGAACTATGCATGTCACATACATCACTATGCACAAGTTCAAGCAGAGATATGGTTTTATCTACTTTAGGAAATGGAATGCGAGTAATTTTTTATTGCACACAAAATTTACATTTTTCAAACATATCAATGTCATACTTAGGAATTAAATCTAAATTAACCATATCATGCATTTTCCTAGTATTAACATGACCTAAACGAACATACCATAAAGAAAGAGAATCAACAATATAAGCAGAAATAGATGTATTATTGATAACGTTAAGTTTGAACATTCCATGATACATGTAGCCCTTTCCAACAAAAATCTCACCCTTAGACAGGACAAAATTACTTCGAACACAACAAACTTCCTAAAAAGAAATAATTCATTTCTATTACATTGGCAAATGGAGTATTACATTTAGAAATAAAGGGGAAACTTGTCCCTTCATAAAAAATTACACACAAAAGATAAAGACTAAAAATAGTACAGCCTAAGATTGGCCGCATTCCATGGTTGGGGTACGCTTTTGCCATCCAAGTCCTCTAACTGGTATGCCCCCTTGCCCGCCAGACCGATTATCCCGTAAGGTCCTTCCCAGCTTGCCCCAAGCTTCCCTTTGCCCGGCACCAGTGTGTTGCCCATCACCTTCCTTAAAACCCAGTCCCCGACTTTAAGCGGTCTGGGGTGCACTGTTTTGTTGTACTTTCTGGACAATTCTTGTTGATATGCGGCCACGTGGATTAACGCCTTTTCTCGGCATTCGTCAGCTCGGACCAATTCCAGGGCGATGGCTTCAGAGTTCAACTCGGACTCAAAATTTTTGCTATGGAAGGTGGGCATACCGATCTCCAATGGAATGACCGCCTCCATGCCATATGCCAAGGCAAAAGGAGTCTCCCCAGTCAGGCGTCTCGAGGTCGTTCGGTATGCCCAGAGGACACTAGGAAGTTCCTCGGCCCACTTGCCTTTGGCTTTCTCCAGCCTTTTCTTCAACCCATCTAGAATGGTCTTGTTTGATGCTTCAGCTTGGCCGTTGGACTGAGGGTAGGCCGGAGTGGAATTGTAGAATTCTATCTTCAATTCCTCACAAAATCCTCTGAACAGCCATCCGTCAATTTGGGTGCCATTATCAGAAATCAAAGCCTTAGGGACGCCAAACCGCGTTATCACGTTCTGCCAAACAAACCGCTTGACGTCCTTTTCTTTGATGGTCGCTAAGGGCTCGACTTCAACTCACTTGGTGAAGCAATCTATCGCCGCAATGAAGAACTTCTGGTTGCCTGGCGCTGTTAGGAGTGGTCCCACTATGTCCAGTCCTCACATTGCGAAAGGCCAAGGATTTGTGAGGGGGAGAAGTTCTTTGGCCGGCTGGTGAATTTGGTGGGCGAACTTTTGGCATTTTTCGCATTTTCTAACATATTTCTGCGTATCTGCTTGCATGCACGACCGCCAGTATCCCTGCGAAATAGCGCGGTAGGCTAAAGATCTCCCCTCGATTTGACTTCAGTACATGCCTTTGTAGATCTCGTAAAGGAAAGCTTCCACGCTATTTGGATGGACACACTTGAGGTACGGACCGGTGAATGACTTCTTATATAAAGCGCCAAATGGAGAGAGCCAAAACCGCTCTGACTTCACCCGGACTTGATGTGTTTCCTTTTTGTCGGCCGGAAGGGTCCGTTGCTTTAAGAAAAGGATGATAAGGTCCATCCAAGAGGGACCAAGCTCGATGCAGAATACTTCCGTCTGCTCCGAGTCCTCAATGCTAGGTCATGGGAGAAACTCAATCAGGAGATGGCTGGGATTGATCTGTCGAACATGGAAACTAGGCCGGCCAACTCATCTGCTTGGCTGTTTTCTTTACGGCCAATCTGTTGGACCCTTATTGCTTGGAATTTCTTGATGTGTTCTCTCATTAGGGCTTGGTATTTGGTCATTCTGTCATCTTTGGCTTCGTACTCTCCAGATACTTGGTTTACAACGAGTTGGGGGTCGTTGTAGACCATCAGCTCGGATGCGTGCAATTGGAGCACGCTTTTAAGTCCGGCCAGCAGTGCTTCATACTCAGCCTCGTTGTTTGACGCTGGAAATTCGAGCATGATAGAGTGTTCGATGGTTAGACCGTCCGGCGAGATCAAAACTATGACCAGCTCGGCGCCGTACCGATTTGAGGTGCCATCTCCAAAAAGTTTCCACATTTCACCAATGGAAAGCTTCCAACATTCTAAGGGATCCTCGGAGGCCTGAAGGTTGAGGTGATCACGGTTGCTCGTCTGCTCGGCTATTTCTGCTACAAGCTCGCCGCTATCGATTTCAACAAACGCGTCTTCATCCCCCCTCGGCGATGCGGC
This sequence comes from Camellia japonica, assembly GCA_030407325.1. Taxonomy (NCBI): domain Eukaryota; kingdom Viridiplantae; phylum Streptophyta; class Magnoliopsida; order Ericales; family Theaceae; genus Camellia; species Camellia japonica. The sequence goes on along the minus strand of JAPPVO010000014.1, from coordinate 159,300,715 downwards.
GTCGAATCTAACAGTTTGACCTGTTATTCCCAAATCCAACGTCGCATTGTCGGGCTGAAGTACACCTCCGACTGAAGGATTTGCGAACGAGCGTGCAAGTTTGGCATCGCCAACATCACTCTGTTGTGCAATTTCCGTTCCGCTTACCTCCTTCACCCCGGCTGCCGCGGTAAGATCCACCGGGCATGCCGGGTGAATTCTAGGCGAGAATTTAGCAACAAAGTCAGCCAATGCTTGGGCTTTGACAGCAGTTTGGGGTTGAAACTTGACGTCGAATTGCCCTAATTCGACTACCCACTTCAGAATTCGGCCAAAGAAATCTGCCCGCTCAAATAAGGCTTTCGGGAGGAATTCGGTCAACACCACGATTGTGTGAGCATGAAAGTAGTGTGCCAATTTCCTGGAGGCCATCATTAGCGCCAAAGCAAGTTTTTCCAGTGGCAAGTACCTCGACTCTGTCAGAAGCAAGGTTTTGCTCACGTAAAAGATCGGAAGATATTGGATGCCTTATGCCCGGACAAGCACCACACTAACTGCATGTTGACAAACAACCAGATAAAGGTAGAGTTCTTCGCCAAGCTTGGGTGTCACCAAGAGTGGGGCGGAAGATAAATACGTCGTGAGCTCAGCCAAGGCCCTGTCACATTCTTCCTCCAATGAAAACTTGGACTTCAAGGCTCGAAAGAAAGGGCGGCAACGATGTGATGACTGACTTATGAATCGGTTAAGTGCGGCTGCCATACCGGCAAGATGTTGCACGTCCTTTGCCAAGTTGGGCTACTTCAATTCTTGTATGGCTCTGATTTGTGAGGGGTCCACTTCGCTGCCTCGGTTGGTGACTAGGAAGCCCAGGAATTTCCCTGATCCCACACCGAAAGCACACTTTGATGCATTCAGGCAAAGCTTGTGTCATTTAAGAATGGCGAACATCTTGGCTAGGTCGGACAAGTGGTCGGCCTGCTGTTTGCTTTTGACCACCATATCGTTGACATAAGCCTCCATCGTGCGGCCTAGCAAAGGGGCGAACATCTTGGTCACTATCCTTTGAAAAGTCGCCTCGGCGTTTTTCAAACCAAAAGGCATGACTCTATAGCAGAACAATCCCCTTGGGGTTGTGAAAGAGGTTATCTCGAGGTCGGGTGCATGCATGGAGATCTGGTGATAACCGCTATAGGCATCTAAGAAACTGAGCCGGTTTTGTCCGGTTGTAAGATCCACTAGCGGGTCTATTCTGAGCAGTGGAAAGCTATCTTTTGGGCATGCTCGGTTGACCGTCTTGTAATCAACGCAAACTCGCCACTTTTCATTTTTCTTGGGTACTACGACCGTGTTCGAAACCCACCGAGGGTAGTGCACTTCCTGGATTGCCCTAGCTTCGAGCAGGCTCTTGACTTCCTCTCCGACTACCTTGGCGTGATGAAGGGCTGATCTTCTCGTTCTTTCAATGACCGGACGAGCGTCCGGGAAGACATTGAGTTGGTGGCAAATAAAGCTTGGATCAATGCCTGGCATGTCGTATGGCGTCCATGCAAATAGTTCGATGTTCGCCGCCAAGAACTCCACCATCTCGGTCCTTTCTTGGGCGGTCAGGCTAGATCCCAACAAAAAGAACTTGTCAGGATTCTCTGTGCCGATCCGTACCTCCACCAACTCTTCAACAGCCTTTTCCTTGGCCCTAGTGCCCACATCATCTAGGACATTTTGGTCTTCCGGACCTTCGATCATTTGCACGAAGCCTTTGGCTGCTCGGCTCCCATTCAGTGCCACGAAACACTACTTCGCCATGACTTGATCGCCCCAAATCTCCTCAACTTCCCCCATAGCCGAGGGGAACCTCATAACCTGGTGGTAGGTCAACGCCATTGCCTGCATGGCGTGAAGCCATCCCCTACCAAGGATGAAATTGTATGTGGACGGCACCTTCAACACCCAGAATTCCACCTGCTTGACTACGGATCCGGCTTTGACCGACAAGACTATCTTTCCCATTGGCCACTCCAGTTATGAGTTAAAACCAACCAGTGGCGAAGTTGCCGGAGCCAAGTCCGTATCTCGAAGTTTGAGCTGCTTGAAGACGTCGTAGTACATGATCTCGACCGAGCTGCCTTGGTCAATCAAGATGCGCTTAACATCGAAGTCCCTGACGTGAAGGGTGACCACCAGGGTGTCGTTGTGTGGCGTTTGAATGCGCTCAAGATTCCTGCTTGAGAAGCTAAGCACATTTTTCTCCTCGGTCTTGCCTCTTTTGATCGCGGGCTGGACTGACAAAATTTCCCTCATATGTTTCGTTTTTTTTATCATCCCTCGGAGCTCGCATACCCGCACCGGCTCTACTATATCGTGGATCACGTTGACCACTCCTTGGGGGGGTGCCTCTAGGCCGTCCAAACCACTTGGCTCAGCCGGTGCACGGGGTGCGGCCCTGACATCCCCAACGATGTAACGGTCCAAGTGACCGGCGGCGACTAACTCCTCCAAGTGTTGCTTCAGGGGTAAGCAGTCCTCCGTCCAGTGCCCTCGCTCCTTATGAAATGTGCAGTAGTATCGCGGGTTGAAGCCCTTTTGCATGTCGCCTAACTTAGCGGGAAACCGGACATAAACCTCATCGCGGATTTCACTAAGTATCCGGTAGATTGGAATCTTAAAAACTGTGGTGATGCCCGTCCGAGCATTTAACTTTCTATTTGCATCTACTGCCTCATTGCAGGGATAATCTGTTCGGTCGTTGCAACGATGTTTACCCCGGTTCCTACGATCCAGACCGCGGTCTGATTCCCTTGCGCGATCATGTGGACCGTTTGTCTCCTGTCTGATCGCATGGACTTTTCCAGCCACCCTCTTATCTGTTGCCACCTGATTTGTCTTCGCGGTGGATGCCGTTGCATCGTCCTCTACACGGATGTGCTCATTGATGCGCTGCATCAACAGCTCCATGGAAGTCGGTTGGTTCATCGTGAGCGAGTCCCTCAGTCTATGTCCAACCGGGAGACCACGCTTATATTGGGTGATTGCTAGGTTGGTCGGGCAATCTAGGATCTCGTTGAATGTTTCCCAATACCTGGCGTTGTACGCTTTGAGAGAGTCGCCTGACTCCATCTCGACGCTCAGGAGGTGGTCAACTTCCTTTGGCGTTTTAGTGTTGGTTTTGAATCGAGTCACGAACGCTACCGCCAACTGCTGCCACCGTTCGATGCTTTCCTCCGGAAGCCTCTCAAACCACTTCAAGCCCAACTCGCCTAAACTCGACGGGAAAATAAGGCACATAAGAGCGTCATTATGCTAGTATCCAGCCATAACCTGCCAGAAGTGGCTTACATGCATGTACATATCGGTTTTTCCATCATAAAGCATAAATTTGGGTTGGTGAAAGCCCGCTGGGAGCGTTGTGGTCTCTATCTCAAGGGAGAAGGGGGTGGCCCTCAGCCTTGCTAAATCTTTGTCCAAAGGGACAGGCATGACTGAGCGGGGCGGTGGCATTATGACTTCTTCACTGGCGCAACCTCCGTAGGATAACCGCTGGAGCGCTGGCACCCTTTGAACCTCCCGTCGGCGCACTCGTTCTTTCAAGACGTCCTTCAAGTCCTCTGAATGGGCGGAGCAGGAATATCTCGATGTCTTCGGCGGACATGAGGGATGGTAACTAGTATCTTGCGCGCTAGACTTCTCTGCAGGCGGGTCTGAGTCTCCAACGCCATAGCTTCTGGTTATGGAAAGGGAAGGTGTGTGTCGCTGGTTCTGGCTGCCTGAGCGGCGGGGTTGGGTGTGCTCACTGTGGTCACCCACTCCAGCAACACCCTTCCCTTTGACTTGTCGTTTGAGAGCTTCCATCTCTGCTACCATTCTCTGGATGACGGCGTCTGTAGACACCCCATTTTTGACCGTCCTTAAGACCTGGACGTCACCGTTGGAACACTCGGTGATTATCCATGTTTGTGTTCGTTTGGAGTTCCCGGAGTTCTCGGCTCGCGCACCTTGCCTCAGGACTTTCGAACTCGACCGTCTTGTGTCTGGTTTTGCACCAAACACTTGTGTTTTGCCTTGGAAGGGCAGGGAATGCTTTGTGAGGCATCCCCACACACCATCGGCACTGGCTAGAGGCCACCGGCTGGCTGGTGTTTCCATCGGCACTTTATTGTGCCGACCGGCACTAAGTTTTGTCAAAATGACACTCTTTGCCGGCCGGACACTGTGCATTGCTTTATGAGATATTTCAGTTTCTCATATAGTTATGTTTGGTTCCCCTCCATAACACGAGGGATGACCCCTTCTTAGTTAAGCTAGCTTGTAAGCTTTGCAAGCTTTGCTTGCCTATAAGAGGACCACTCCTCTTCTTGGCTTAGGGTTACAAAATTTTAGACATTTTAGACAGACCAAGCTCTGGTTTTTAGGGTTAGGATAGATACACATCCTATCTCTATTCTTCCCTCTTGTTTTGTACACTAGGTGTTTGTGTCACACTTTTGCTCACCAACACCTAGTGTTTCACCTTCTTTGGGTTCTTGAGGGTCCAGAGGTTTGTTTTGGAGCTTTGAAGCTGGTTTGGTGCTCAAGGAAGCCAACACATCATCTTTGTTGAAGAGGCTACAAGGGTGAGACATTAACTCTCTTTTTTCCCCATTCTTGCGTTCCATTTTTACCTAGCTTAGAACTGTTTTTGTGCTTAGTGATTAACACATAAAAGTTCTGATTTTTAACCCTCTTTATTGTTTATCAAGAGTGTTTTGCACTTTGGGGAAGTTTGACCCCCTTTAGGCCTTGAAAAGGCCCCATTTTAGGCCATTTTGTGAGAGCTCCGAGACTTTGGTGCTTGGGCCTCTCCACCACTGAAATCTTGAGGGATTTCAATTGTGGAGATGGTGCCTTGAAGTCCCAAAGAAGGAGAGGGCCACCCCCTCTCCTTGATGTCCTTGAAAAGGGCAAGTTTTGGCCTCCCAAGGGAGCACCATGTTTGGTTGTTTGTTGATCATGTATAGGCTGTTTTTCATGCTTATTATGCCATGATTTAACTCTGTTTTAAGTTGGTTTTAGCACTCCTTGCATGTTTTGCATAGATGCTTTGTAATGCCTTGTATTGCCTTAACTTGCTCTAGGTTTGTATGCCTTATTCTAGCATTTTTTAGGCTTAGATCCATGAAGCTTGTATGCTTATTTTGCCATGCTTTAGGTCTGTCCATGCTTGTTTTTGGTCGACCATGGCTTGTATCTTGTGTCCTCTTTACATTTTTGGCTTGTGGCCTTATGAGTTTGAGTGTGTAGCATGCCTTGCTTGCTTCATTTTCAACGGTTTGGAACCATTTTGCATGCTATTTCAGTCCTTCATACATGCTTGTTTGATTGCTTAGCATGCCTCTTTAATGCTTTAAGAGTATGTGTTAAATGCTCCATGTTTTGGCTTTAATGCATGCCTTTGGATTCATGTCATCTAGATGCCATCTAGGTGGTCCTTTAGGCTTAGTTTTATGTGTTAAACTCTGTTTTTAAGTGTTTAAGTATTGCCATGTGTTGGTTGTGCTAAGTGTGGTTCAAAGCCTCATTGATTTGCTTTGAACCTTAGACCATTTGCATGCTTTGTTTGGCTTGTTTTTTTATGATTTGGCATCATTTTTTTGCATGATTTTCAGAGCTTTACAATGCATGCTCATTGTCTATGTTTGGTCTCTTTAAGTGTGCTTGAGAGTTGCCATGTTGTGCCTAAGTGTTGGACCATGATTGCATGCATGTGTGTGTGCATTTTAGCCCCCATTTCCTTGGTTTTGGCCACTGATTTTGGGCCTTTTAGGGTGGCCTAATTCATGTTTTAGTCCATCCTCTATTTGGTTTGCATGCTTACCTTGCATGTTTGCTTGTATGCTTGCATGAGTGCATTGCATTACCCATGTTGCCTGATAGATAACATGACTAGGTTGCATTGTATCAACATGCATTCCTTGTCCCTTGAGTTGGTGATAGGATTGGGACTTTGGTTTGTTTGGTTTGCATACATTTGAAATCAAAGTTGCATTCTCGGTTCTTTGGGCCATCATGCATAGAAATGCGTGATTGGTGGTCCGGGAATCGAGGCACATGCCCCTTTGAGTCACCAACATGATAAAGGGGTGTGTTTGGTGCATAAATGGCTTGAATCACATTGCCATGCATAGTTTTGTCCTCTGCTGCTGTGAGTTGCAGGTTCTGCAGGCATTCAGTGCCGGCCGGCAGTATTTAGTGCCGACCGGCAGTAAATCAACAGCCGATGGCTTTATTTTGTGCCGGTGGCCTCCTCCTTCAGCCGGTGGCTAATCTCCTCAGCCGGTGGTGATCCCCAGTGCCCTGAGAGGCACTCCTGGGACTTTGGCAATTTTCAGAGGAAGGAAACAGGGAAAACAGAGGCAATCCGTGCATGGCAGTGCGGTTCCGAGCCAGTCCCGAGCACGCGCTGCACCCGGCCCTCATCCCGAGGAGATTTACTGTTTAATTAGATTAATTATTTTATTTAATTAATTTAGTTGATTTGTAATATTTTAATTAGCTTGCGTAGTTAATTAATTTGTATATTCTTTCGGTCCCTCCGAGTGAGGGCGCATTTGTAATAAGTGTGGGTGAGTGTGTGTATGTCTTCCAACCCCCATTTCTTTCTTCCCTTTTATTTACCCGCTTACGATGGTAGATTAGGGCACATTTAAATTAGCATACCTTATGCAATGCATGCGTGCATTCATGCATTTGTTTACATGCACCGGGCTCGGTACGTCATACAAACTGCATCGTACTTTCGATTTCCAAATTGAATACGTGCTACTCGCGCATTTCATATGCCATGTTTAGGGTTAGCCGAACCTACTCTAGGTTGCATTCTGTATGCGTTGCATTAGCCATTTAACATGAACTAGGCCATGCATGTTTGCTAACCGGGTTATTGTTTTGGCACGGAGTACGATGTAAGTTTTTAAGCTTTAGCATATCGCATGCGTGTGAATGCTAACATGACAGTATGATTGCCATGCGGCTAAATGCTTATGTGATATTACTGTTTGAATGCCTGTGGGTGGAGGTTGGATTGTCTGAGTTGGAACAACTCATTGAAATCCATATTTTAGCCTACTTGCGAGTAGCAAAACCCAACACGTTTTTCGAGACAAAACGGATATGCAATGTTTATTTCCAAGTTAGGCAATAGTCTATACTTTTGTGTTGTGCGCATCACATAGTAATTCTAGGTTAATAATCGGAATAAGAACGCATAAAGTTTTCAAAAACGGATATCATGGTTAGTAGAGGCCGGTCTTCGGACCGGGCGAAAGGGTGCTCATAGCTGACCTTCCCCGATCGTACCCAAGCTCCCGAGCCAAGACATTTGGTGATGACGGACACGTGGCCTTCGGCACCGAGTCAGGGTTTCCTAAATTCCCCCATTAAAAATATTTAGGTGGCGACTCTGTAATCTGGCAAAGCAGTCCATGTTTGGCACTACTTTTCAAAAATCTGTTTTCTTCAAAACGATTTGCCAGAGTTGGACTCTTTGGTTCAGATTTAGAACCACAAACACAAAAAGGAGTCTGAACTGTAACCCGTGAGTTCCCTCGCGGGCATGTTACAGTTTCTGGCGACTCTGCTGGGATGTTTAGAGAGCTTGACTCGAACTCGTGATATCCTGTTTTGACTACACTTATGTGTTTTCTTGCATTGCATGTGCATTGGTGCGCCTAGGACACCGTGTTGGCCATCTGCTATTCCTAAGCGTTTGCCGGAGGCTTGTCTTGTCAAGGCATGTCCATAAGGCTGACCGTTGCGGGCTCTGCCAGTATGGGAACACAAACCCCGGTTTCACCGGGGCACCCTTTTTTTGACCATTCGACCTAGTGCATATTCGGATCCATAGTGACCATTCCAAATTAGGACAGGTTGCTTACCCGATATAGGTTGTGTGAAACCGCTGTGTGCGTAGTGAAACCCTAGCTCCTGACAAAATAGGACAGGGAAACCCTACCCCAAACATAGGGGTGTATTGGCTCTCTTCTACCTGTTATATGCTTTTAGAGTGTATCTCTGCAGGGAACGCATATATCAGTTTGCAAGTTTGAGTATCCGGCCTGAGGGTACCAGTATCAGTGTTGTTGAGAATCAGTTGTGTCTGCGGGTATCAGTTCAGCTTTGAACAGTAATTCTGGGGAACAGTGATCAGTAGTAGAGTACAGTTGTCCGGCTACATCCGTGCTTGATCTGCCTGGGGCTGAAATACTGCTTGTTTTCCGTTTTAGTTCAGAGATTCAGAGAGAGTCCAGAAAGTTAGTCTTTTCCCCTTGCTGCGGCAGGACTTAGCATGACGCAGAATTCAGAAGAAATCGTGGTCATGACGGGCCGCGTTGGATCAAGGAATCACCCTACATGATGAGACTACCGTTGACATGCCGCATCCGCCCAGGATCCCGCGCACCCGGTTTGGCCCCTCAGCTATATCAGGCTCGCGAGCCCACTACATTTGAACTAATGGGGATGATAGGTGATCTTCAAAGATCCGTGACGGATCTCGCCTATGGAATGTCAGTTTCGCCACCAGCCGCACCATATGTCGGAGGCTTCATACCCCAGGAGCCCCCTCTACTGGGACGAATTGTGATTGAACTCAACCAACCGGAGATGACCTCCAGTTATGGTAACGATGTAGCAAACCAAACTCTAGATCAGGCCGAGGCCAGAGACAAAGGCAAGATGAAGATAGATGCCGACCCTATCAAACAACTGCTGTGGGCAGTAGAGGCTTTAAAAGCCAGGGGGATGAACAAGCAACAGATATCTGCAGTTGTGACAAAAGCTGTGGAAGGTGCTTTCCCCACTCCGCCTGAGGGCAGTTCCAGTCAATCAGAGAATCGGGATAGGCCCCATCATGCCAAAACAGTCCTTCCCGTTCCCAACCTTGCATCCGGGAGGGATCAGAAACCCAAGGCCACCCCCGCCGATCCGTTCGCTAGTGCATCTAGCAAGGGTGCTCAGGCCCCGAAGTATCTGCCCCGAGGGCACAGGGTCTTCCACCCTCTTTACATGCCTCTGTCTAGGGCACTTTTGATTTTGGCCAAAAAGGGGCATCTCAAACCCTTGGAGCCCCGACCCCTACCGAAGAATCTCCCTGCCGCACATGATGCTTCTCTGTACTGTGCGTACCATCAGCAGAACAGGCCATGCCACTAACAATTGTTTTCGCCTCCGTCACGAGGTGCAGGATCTGATTGACAACGAGGTTATCCTCCCACCCACCTCGGCCAAGTCAGTCACTACGGAGTTCTTGGATTTTGAGGACACAGATACTGCGAGTATGTAATCAGAAGGTGAACCGCCTGTGGGCAATGCTTGGCGCATTTTTGGATGTGGCGTTTGGCACGCACTTTTGGGCACCTATTAATTTCTGTAAATTCTGACTTGGGTGTCGAGTCAGTCTTCTGTTTTGTCTTGAGCCTGTCTCATTGTTTTGAGACATTCCTTTTGCTTAAGGGTCTGTCTAATTGTAATGAGTCAGTCCCTCTTGTATAGAGTACCATGGTGATTTCGGGGTTGTTGCCTCAAACACCGTTTTATCTTATAAACAGTTGTTTTTGCTTTTTGAGTCTGTTTCTGTCCGGAGCCAGTTATGCCCACAAATCTGAATGAAACAGCCGTGGCTATCATGTGCCGTACTTGTTGCTATTCGAGTTAGCCGTGCCAAAGGGTGTGAATGGAACGACAGTGCGTACCGCCTGCTCTCTCGTGCCTTGAACATCGTTATGATGACCTAAGTTTTTCATAAAACCCTTTTCAACCACTGCAGTGATGAAAACGAAGAGGAAGTAATTCCTCGGGTTTTGTAAAATTTTGATCATTTTGAGAAAAAGAAACGCATGCTAAGCTTTTCATGAATGAAATCATGCTTGTCGGCGTAAGTACTGAGAAGGATCCTGGTTGAGTCAGACTGGTTCCACACTATCTTCAGCACGAGCGATTTGTCGCTTTCTTAAAAAACTTTCAAAAACAAAATATTTTGTGCAGTCTCGCGAAGACTTGTGTGGAATCGCTCTTGAGATTGTGTAGCCCAGGATCGCTCTCGGCCTCGAGATTTGATCTAGCTGTTGTGAACCGGAATCCGTTCAGAACATTCAACGGTGCCATGAAACGCCTGTGTGGCCCATTTTGAAGCAGCCCTCGAGCAGGAGGCATCAAAGCCAGATCGAGGAAATCAGATCCCACCAGGCAAGGCTCGTGAAGCAAGCAACGTGATGGACTTTCCTGCAAATCAATACAACAGTCATTCTCTTGGATACAGAAAGGCCTCAATCTCAAAACCATTTGGCATGGGCTTGCTACACTTTTACCCTTTGAGAGGCTCGCTGGGCCGAAAACCCGGAAGGGCGACCCAGGCAAAAGTTAGAGCAAAGAAAGAAAAGAAAAAAAGAAAAAATACAAAAAAGAAGCAAAAAAAAGGAAATAAAAAAAAAGGACAAAAAAATATCAAAAGAAAGAAAAGAAAAAGAAATGAAAATACAAAAGAAAAAGAAAAAGAATGAAAAAAAAAAAAAAAAAAACATAGCTCGCAAGGTCGAAAACCCGCATTGGGCACCTTGGCAAAAGTTAGAGCCTAAACAGTGAAGGTTAAAATACCCGAGTGTACCTTAACCCGGAACTACGTAAGGCTTGATTCCCATGTTTGGGATACGTAGGCAACTTCATCCTGAAGTCCAGCCCCCAACGCTTTCATAGCGTCTCAGTCCATGTCATGGTTTTGATCACTTTTGCCTCCTCTAAATCCAACGCCTCGACTGCAGCAACCGGGAGCTACGTGATTAACTTCCTCTTGAAGCCCAAACCGCCAACACCTTCCAGGTGACTGTGTCCATATATTGATTCAAACCGTCTTCGGCTCCTCCGCGTCTGAGGGTCCGATCGTCGTCGACGAGGACTGACTACAATGTGCCGCGGCATCATCCCAAACAAGGGGCAACTTTCCGTTGCCATGCATCGCCATAAGTTGCCCTGAGTTGTCTTCCAAACCAGGGGCAACTTTCCGTTGCCTTATCCCCCTTTAAGCCAGGGGCAATTCCCATTGCCTCCGATCCGAGGTTGCATATCTCGAGGGTAAGTTCTGCGCTCGTTGAGCGTTCACTGTTTGCAAAAATAGTTTTTGAAATTTTTTTACTGAAGTTGACTTATTTTCTCAAAAACTATTTCATTTTTCAAATTGGACCATGTTTGGACCCAAGAGGAAAATTTTCAGTGCTCACTGCCTGATTCGCACGATTTTCAAATCAAAAATTGAATAAGTGTGTTAATCCAACTCTCATTTTGATCAAAACTGTTTTAGAAAAACGTAAAAAAATGGTCAAAGTGACGAACTAGGGGCACAGTTGAGTCTGGTCTTCTGTCTTTCTCCCGTCAACATATTCGCCGGAAGGGCACCCTATTCACCAGAAGAAATAGCCGTGAGCTAATAGTGTTGGGCTTGAACCCACAACCTCTCGTTTGCCTATCAATCACTCTGGGGAGGGATGAAAATGAGAGAATAAAGAATAGAGAGGTGTAAGCAGAGAGAAAAGCGAGAAGAGGGTTTTGAGAGAAAAACCAAGCCTGAGGGCCGAGCGATGTGAGTATCACAAATCAGAAAGGGTGGGGAATAACACCCGGAGGAACTGGCTCCTCGAGATTCAAGGTCTCTCCTTGTCTAAACATGTCCGTGTGTTGTGTCTTTTGATTTGTCGGTTTCGGCTTTAGCTTTGAGTCTTTTCCGAGTATGTCTCGTCGTGTTCAGGTCGTGTGCCTTTTGTTTCTCTGTTTGAGTCTGTCTCGCTGTGTTCTGTGGTGGGCTCGATACCCCGGCGTGTGTGAAATCCTTTTTCCAAAGGATTAATCGTTTGTGCTCAGGATGCTGTGCCATTCTCCACATTCGTGCGAAGCAAGAGAGAAGAAAAGGAAATTTGGGACATCCGAGTGAGTTTCAACTTCAACCGTTTCAGTTTTGTGATCCGTCTTGTCAGATTGGGTTATTTGTTCAGGGTTTGCTGTGTGCAGAATGGACCGAGTGCTGTGTTATGGGCTGCATGCAGACTAATCCCCAGCAGAGTATGGGCTGTGTGTGTCCAGTTTGAGTAGTGGTTTGTATGAGTTGTTTGCTGTTAATTGGTTGGTTATCCGATCATCACAGTGCAGATGCTCGATTTTCAGACAACAGATCAATATCATGTACATTTGAGGTATAATATGATGCAATGCAGTGCAGGGTATGAAATATACACAAATGTAAACACTTTTTCAGACAAAAAGTTTGTTTCATTTCATATCATCTTTTCAAGTACATAAGTTTTGGAAACAAAATCTGCCTGCGGCAGTACAAAATACTCTATCTACCAACAAAAGAGAAAAGTATAAGAAAAGAAATAAAAAAAAAACAGCAGCAAAAGTCTGGGTCATCAGCATCATCGGTGGCCTCGCGCCGGGGGATCTGTCCTCGCCCTCTTCCTGGGCAGGAGCCCAGGAGCATCACCAGAAGTGTCACTATCCGAGCCCGAGCCCGAGCTGCCCCCGGCCTCCTCCTCGGATGACTCCGCCTCCTCCTCAGACTCGTCATCCGGGACCGGAGCCCGCGAGCTACTCCCAACATGAACGCGCCCCCCTCTGGTGCGAGGATATGCTCTGCCATCCCGAGTAGAAATGGGAGGTCCAGCTGGAGCGCCGCCCACTGGAGGAATCTGGAACGGAGGTTGAAACAGCATGAAAAGACAAATGCATCAGTATATTGAGCAGTGAATCAGTGCAGAATGCAGTGTATGAGTACAGTGTATGTGGATGCCGTGAGCAGTGAATCAGTGCAGAATGAAGTGTATGAGTACAGTGTATGTGAACGCCGTGAGCAGTTTATCAGTGCAGAATGCAGTGTATGAGTACAGTGTGTGAGTGCTGTGAGCAGTTATCAGGTTTTGCGCAGTACATCAGATTGTATGAAACAGTCAGAGGAAACATACCGGAATGCTGTAAAGAGCCAAGATGTCGAAGGTCCGCTGCAGCATCCCCATCATGGAGGCATTCAACTCCACGGACTGCCGGGTGTACTCGGAGGACGCCTGCAAAAGTATCAGATGCATCAGTATTCTGTGGAATACCAAATAAACTGAAATGGAATGACAATGCAAGATACTAAATGAAGTGATACGTACCGGAGGCAAGTCGGGAATACCGGCTAACTCATGACCAGCCGGGGGAGGAGCAAAGGGGATCTGAAAGGTCTCCCCACCCTGCCCTCTGTATGTCAGCATAGTGGGCAGAGCAGGCCAACCGGCCCCCCGTCCTCTCTGAACCCCGCCCCTGCCGCGAACTCGAGCCCTCCTCGGCGCTCCTCCTCCTACTCCTGCTCCGGCCGCCGGCGCCGCAGGTCTCTCTCTCTCAGCTCGGCGACCACCACTCAGCGGCCGCATGATGAAGGTCTGGACGTACTCTGAGTAATCGCCCTCGCCTCTGAAGCCGTCCGCCTCCCAATCGCGATGTGTAGTCCGCCATCTGCTCAGCGGTGAAACGCTCGGTATCCCTCATATGCTCAGGGGGATGCACCGGGACTATCTGCTCAGGTAACCCTAAGGTCTGACGCAAGAAGCGCTCGCCTAGGTACCAAGCCGACAGACGGGCCCTCCAGTAAAAATCCGGTAACGCGAGGTCTCAACGGCGCCAGCAAACCGATCCCGCATCATCGCTGGCAGAGGAGCCCACGGCTGCCAGGTGATCTGAATTGAAATACAGTTTGTTATCTACTGGTATTGCAAATATACAGTGAAAAAGCGAAGCTTAAATAAACTGCAAGTAAAACATACCTCGGCAGGAGTAATGGTGTCGAAGTAGCGACGAAAGAAGCTGAATGTATCCCGGGGTCTCCGGGTGCATCGCCCGTCGTAGCGGCGGGAGAACGGGACGACCAGGGGAGTCTCCGTCTCCGGCACTGGCTCCAGCCTGGGGAAGTAGGCATACACCCACAGCTACAAAACAGATGTCAGTATGACCATCAGATAAAGCAGAATACAGAGTGAAGCAGAAATAACAGAGCCGTGTGTTGTGTGTATTTTGCAGAGTGTGCAGTGTGAGCAGTGTACAGTCAGTATAAAGCAGAGTATGTGTGTGCCGCGTGTACAGTATGCAGTCAGTGTGAGCAGTATACAGTACAGAATACAGAAAGTATGTAGAGCAGAAATGTAAAGCAAAAAAGAAGACATACCTCCCAAGCCCGCCAGTAGCCCCCGAGCAACTGCCCGCTGCCACGAGAGACTGAGCTCATGTAGCCGTAGAGGGTGGCCAGAGCGGCGCCGCCCCAGTCATATCGCAGGAGGTCCCGGACGTCCACCAGTGCGCTGAGTAGGCAGAGAGGCACGGTGTTCGCCCGGTCGGCGAAGAGGGTCGTCCCTAGCAAAAACATCAAAAAGCCGCGTGCGTACTGCTCTACAGCCGCCTCGGTCATCGGAGCCGTCGCCACCAACGCAGGCTGCACTCTGAACTGCACCTCGAACCAGGAGTAGCGGACAAAGCCTGGACGAGCAAGAGGTGGCGCCTCGCCAAGCAGATAGATCTGGCCGGCGGTCCACTCGTCCATGTCGGTGTCGAAGGGGATCGGATCACCCCCTACCCCGATGCCGGTGAGCACCGAAAAGTCGTAGGTAGTCATCGTCATGTCTCCCGCTGCGGATAGGTGGAAAGAGTCGGTGGTGTCCCACCACCTCTCTGCCACGGCGGCAAGAAGAGGTCTACAGGCGGAGAGCCTGGAAAGTCCCCTGCAAAAGGGACCGAAGCCCGCATCGTCCACAATGCGTCGAACCGCCTCGGGAAGATCCAAGTACCACTCTCGAGCCGCGACATTCCCATACCCGCGGATGGCATGGGAATCTCCCTGTTTTCAAGCAAATAGTTGCAAAGCAATATGAGATGTACAGTTCTGAAGAAACATGTTAAATTCGATACAAACATAGCATGTGTGCGTGTTTTTTTAAGTTCAAACAGAAACCGGGTACCGGTGTGCTTACAGTAAACTACGGCGCGTGATGCGTCAGTGTGTTTTGAGTGGTCCAGTGTAAACTTGGTGCACGTGTGCACGTTTTTCAGATGCAAGCAAATGTCAGGTTTCAGTGTACTACGGTGGACTACGGCCTGTGGATGTGTCAGTATGTTTGCAAGAGTCAAGCATACAGATGTAGTGCATGTGTGCACAATTTTCAAAGTTTAAACAGATGCCGGGTACCGGTATGTTCAGTGAATGACTAGCAAGTGATGTGTCAGCGTGTCTGCGTGATTCAGTGCAAGTTTAGCATGCGTGCAGGCTCTTCAGATTCAAATAAAGCGCGGGTGTCGGTAAGTTCGCGGTAAGGTAAGTGCGATGTGCGCTGTGTGCTCGGGTGGCTGAGGAGGCTGGTGCAGTGTGTGTGCATATGTCGGTCCTAAGCAGATGTCAATTGTGAAGTTATCTACAATCAACTACAATATACGGCATGTCAGAATTAAGCAATTAACGGGCGTTGCAATTAGCTACGGCAGTCGACAGAAAATTCTACATTGCAGAAAATAAAACAAAGTAGAGATGTTACCTCAGAAGCGCCGAAGGACAGGTGCGAGGTCGGCTCGCGCAGGAGGAGCTCCGGGTCCAGCGCTCGGTCGAAGCCGCGGAAGTGGCGAAGTCCATCGGGTGGTAGAATGTGAATGGCCGGCCGGTAGGTCGCCGGATCAAATGGGCGCTCACTCAACGGGAGAAGCTCAACCCCGGGATCCATCTCGTGATCCGGGGAAGTCCCGACATGTGGAATGTCGTCAGCCATGGCAATGGGGATGAGAAAATAGCCGGAAAAGGAAAACCGAGCAGCAAGAATACGAAAGGTCAACCGAAAAGGTCAACCCCGAGCGGGCCGAAAATGGCCGGAAAGGCCGGAGGATGAAAATACACAGAAATGTAGAGAAAATCGAGGGGAACAAGTCCCGAAAAGGCGAAAATAGCAAAGGAGATCCCGAAATGAGATTTCGATCGGGTGGAAATGTCCGAAACGCGAAGAAAATCACGAATCCGACGACGAAACAGGCTTAGGATGCGGGGAAAACGGCGAAAAAACGAGAGAACAAAGCTTTAGAGAGATAGAGAGAGTGATTTCGGCGGTAGCAAAGTGAAAGGAATAGGGTTTCAAGCCCTATTTTATAACACCCGAGGCGAAATGGCAAAACTGCCCCCGATCAGGTATTTTCTGCCGGTCGGCACATTTTTGTGCCGGTGGAGAAATTTAGGCAGCCGGCGGCAGCCGATAACCACCTAGCCCAGCCGGTGGTGTTCCCAAGGCCTTGTTTAGGCTAGATGAGGGGTTTTGGGTCTTCATAGCTCAAGAAAATACAAGAAAGTGCATCCTCGACGCTCAACCGGCCTCCGTTTTGACCTCGGACCGTGTCTTCTGTGCGTGGCACTCAAATTCAAGCAAAGATTGTATCCTTTTGTATCCTGTTGTCTTCTATAAGATTCAAAAAGTTGCCCCGTGTGTGTTGCACGCATTCATCACACTCTCCGGTGTGCCACCTCGCGCCGTCTCGCACGTCCCTTGCGTCTTGCATTATTTTCCATCCGATGAGGTACGCGTGCCTCATCTTGCATTTCATCGCATTTCGAGGTACGTGTGCCTCATTTTGCATTCCATTTTCCATCCGATGAGGTACGCGTGCCTCATCTTGCATTTCATCGCATTTCGAGGTACGCGTGCCTCGTTTGCATTCCATTTTCCATCCGATGAGGTACGCGTGCCTCATCTTGCATTTCATCGCATTTCGAGGTACGCGTGCCTCTTTTTGCATTCCATTTTCCATCCGATGAGGTACGCGTGCCTCATCTTGCATTTCATCGCATTTCGAGGTACGCGTGCCTCGTTTGCATTCCATTTTCCATCCGATGAGGTACGCGTGACTCATCTTGCATTTCATCGCATTTCGAGGTACGCGTGCCTCGTTTTGCATTCCATTTCCATCCAATGAGGTATGCGTGCCTCATCTTGCATTTCATCGCATTTCGAGGTACGCGTGCCTCGTTTTGCATTCCTTTTTCCATCTGATAAGGTATGCGTGCCTCATTTTGCATTTCATTGTATCTCGAGGTACGCATGCCTCGTTTCGCATTTCGTTTTCCATCATTGAGGTACGCGTGCCTCGTTTTGCATTTCATTTCACACCAATGAGGTATGCGTGCTTCATGATTCATTTCATTCTCGCTTGCATTGTTTTGCATCCCTTGTGGCACGCGTGTCACATTCGCACAGTTGCCCCACACATGGTCCGGCGGGACCGAAAACACGCGACGGTCTAGGAGACCTTAAATCCTTGGAGGGTGCAAGACCTTCGGTACATTGACGTACACTGTTCATTGCATTTGGCATGCATTTCATCGCACTATTTTGTATACCTCACATGCATTATCATGCATTGCCCCACGCACGGTCTAGGAGACCTTAAATCCTCGGGAGGTGCAAGTCCTTCGGTGCATTGAGGTGCACCCCATCGCATTTGGCATGCATCATACCGCACTGTCTTGTGCACTCGCGTTGTCTAACGCATCGCGCTATTTTGCGCATCTCATTGCATTTTGCATGCATTCAATCGCACTATTTTGCGCATCTCATTGCATTTTGCATGCATTCAATCGCGCTATCTTGCGCATCGCACTGTCTTGTGCGCTCGCGTTGTCTAACGCATCGCGCTATTTTGCGCGTCACACCGTCCTGTACATGCATGGTCCGGCGGGACTGAAAACACGCACGGTCTGGCAAGACCTTAAACCCGTCCATTTGCATTGTTATGCATCTCAAAAGCCGTGCGTTGGCGCGCATTTCAAACATCATGCATCATGTGCATTTCAAATGCATACATTTTGCATCCCGGTCTAGGAGACCTTAAATCCTCTGCAGGTGCAATTCCTTCGGTGTTTGCCGTGCCCGAACGACTTTCGGTGGTCTGGTAAAGCCACCTGTCTGTGTTTGCGGTGAGTTCCTAGAAGACCAACTGGGACGGTGAAAACTAGAGTTTGAATGGCTTATGCCTAGAACGCAAAGGTTGGAATTCCGAGACTAAAGTCTGGTTTAAATACCCAGGGGGTACCCTCGGCTTGAAATCTGTATGGAAGCCCCATAGGTTGAGGCGGCGTGTTTACGCCTCGATTCTGGATACTGAACCAACCTAGTATATCGCCCTGTTGGTAAGATAGGAAAGCTGCAATCATAGTCATTGCATCATACTGCATTGTCACGCATCATTTCTAAATATTGCATATGTCATGCATTTCAAAAAAACAACAACAAAAAAAAACATGCATTGTCATGCATCATCGTATATATTGCATATGTCATGCATTTTAGAAAAAAAAAAAAAACAAAAAAACACATGCATATGTCATGCATATCATTGTAGTATAGTGTATATGTCATGCATTTTCTGTATCCATATCTATTTCTATTGCATCGTAGTTGCATGCATCCATTGCATCACTTCCATCCACGGCTTGCGCCTTTCCAGGTTGAGCTTGGTCTGGTATGTGCCCCTACTTTTCACGTCGAAGCACAATTTTTGTGTATGCGCCTATTCCTTGATGAGCTTGGTTTGAGGGTTGCGGCACATTTTCTGTGTTAGACGCGGTTTGTATGCGTACATGCCTTTCCTAGGCAAGATTCGGTTTGGCCCGCGTGCCATATCCATTGTATCCATTTCCATTGCATTGTAGTGTAATCATTGCGTCCGGCATTAGGATCATTATTCCCTCCTCAGCGGGTCGTTTCCCCACTTATGTCATTCCACCCAATACTTGTTCTTATGTCTGTGCGAAGTACTCATAGATCAGACATCGTTCTATGGGAGACGGACCTATTACCTCCATCAATCTATTTGACATTCGTGTGGTTCCGAACCGCTCATGATTGAATCATGATTCAATTGCCCTGCATGTAGTTTCCATTGCATATAGTTTCAATTGCATTGCATATTAGTTGCATTATTTATACATAGTTTTGTATATATTGCATATCATTTTGCATTTCATCATTGCATTGTCATGCATGTTGCTAACAATATTGCACCTGCTAAGTTTGCTTTCTTTGCAGGCACGATATTGTATGTACTGCTCATTTGAGGCCGGTGAAACCGGACGAGCCGCGCAGGTATTGTATCCTCCGAGTGAGACGTATTGAGAATTGCATAATTCTCTTACATCCTTTCTGCATTGTAGTGTAGACTGGTGCATGCTAGCTTATAACTGTCGCATGTGTGCTTCATTACAGCTTCCTTTGCATGATCATAAGTTATGCTCGGCCTTTTGCATCGTCAGTTGCATCTCGCCCCCGCCTACGGGCGCATACCTTATCTGCGGCTTGTATGCCTGTGCCTGAACTACGCTGGTTTGATTCCTAAAGGGATACGTAGGCAGCTTGCGAGTTCAACCATTTGCGCTTTGTATGTTTGTCCAAGTCTTCGGCCTTGTCAAAAATGGGTCGTCTCTGGGCTTTGACATTCACTCCCGTCATGCTTATGACTTCCGAGTTCTGTCAAAGAGGGGCAACTGTAGACACCCCATTTTTGACCGTCCTTAAGACCTGGACGTCACCGTTGGAACACTCGGTGATTATCCATGTTTGTGTTCGTTTGGAGTTCCCGGAGTTCTCGGCTCGCGCGCCTTGCCTCAGGACTTCCGAACTCGACCGTCTTGTGTCTGGTTTTGCACCAAACACTTGTGTTTTGCCTTGGAAGGGCAGGAAATGCTTTGTGAGGCATCCCCACACACCACCGCACTGGCTAGAGGCCACCGGCTGGCTGGTGTTTCCATCGGCACTTTATTGTGCCGACCGGCACTATTCTGTGCCGACCGGCACTAAGTTTTGTCAAAATGACACTCTTTGCCGGCCGGACACTGTGCAGTTGCTTTATGAGATATTTTCAGACAGCTGTATAGTTTTGGTTCCCCTCCATACACGTGTATGGAGGGATGACCCTCTTAGTTAGCTTAGCTTGTAAGCTTTGCAAGCTTTGCTTGCCTATAAGAGGACCACTCCTCTTCTTGGCTTAGGGTTACAAAATTTTAGACATTTTAGACAGACCAAGCTCTGGTTTTTAGGGTTAGGATAGATACACATCCTATCTCTATTCTTCCCTCTTGTTTTGTACACTAGGTGTTGTGTCACACTTTTGCTCACCAACACCTAGTGTTTCACCTTCTTTGGGTTCTTGAGGGTCCAGAGGTTTGTTTTGGAGCTTTGAAGCTGGTTTGGTGCTCAAGGAAGCCAACACATCATCTTTGTTGAAGAGGCTACAAGGGTGAGACATTAACTCTCTTTTTTCCCCATTCTTGCGTTCCATTTTTACCTAGCTTAGAACTATTTTTGTGCTTAGTGATTAACACATAAAAGTTCTGATTTTTAACCCTCTTTATTGTTTATCAAGAGTGTTTTGCACTTTGGGGAAGTTTGACCCCCTTTAGGCCTTGAAAAGGCCCCATTTTAGGCCATTTTGTGAGAGCTCCGAGACTTTGGTGCTTGGGCCTCTCCACCACTGAAATCTTGAGGGATTTCAGTGGTGGAGATGGTGCCTTGAAGTCCCAAGAAGGAGAGGGCCACCCCCTCTCCTTGATGTCCTTGAAAAGGGCAAGTTTTGGCCTCCCAAGGGAGCACCATGTTTGGTTGTTTGTTGATCATGTATAGGCTGTTTTTCATGCTTATTATGCCATGATTTAACTCTGTTTTAAGTTGGTTTTAGCACTCCTTGCATGTTTTGCATAGATGCTTTGTAATGCCTTGTATTGCCTTAACTTGCTCTAGGTTTGTATGCCTTTATTCTAGCATTTTTTAGGCTTAGATCCATGAAGCTTGTATGCTTATTTTGCCATGCTTTAGGTCTGTCCATGCTTGTTTTGGTCGACCATGGCTTGTATCTTGTGTCCTCTTTACATTTTGGCTTGTGGCCTTATGAGTTTGAGTGTGTAGCATGCCTTGCTTGCTTCATTTTCAACGGTTTGGAACCATTTTGCATGCTATTTCAGTCCTTCATACATGCTTGTTTGATTGCTTAGCATGCCTCTTTAATGCTTTAAGAGTATGTGTTAAATGCTCCATGTTTTGGCTTTAATGCATGCCTTTGGATTCATGTCATTTAGATGCCATCTAGGTGGTCCTTTAGGCTTAGTTTTATGTGTTAAAACTCTGTTTTTAAGTGTTTAAGTATTGCCATGTGTGGTTGTGCTAAGTGTGGTTCAAAGCCTCATTGATTTGCTTTGAACCTTAGACCATTTGCATGCTTTGTTTGGCTTGTTTTGTTGTATGATTTGGCATCATTTTTTTGCATGATTTTCAGAGCTTTACAATGCATGCTCATTGTCTATGTTTGGTCTCTTTAAGTGTGCTTGAGAGTTGCCATGTTTGTGCCTAAGTGTTGGACCATGATTGCATGCATGTGTGTGTGCATTTTAGCCCCCATTTCCTTGGTTTTGGCCACTGATTTTGGGCCTTTTAGGGTGGCCTAATTCATGTTTTAGTCCATCCTCTATTTGGTTTGCATGCTTACCTTGCATGTTTGCTTGTATGCTTGCATGAGTGCATTGCATTACCCATGTTGCCTGATAGATAACATGACTAGGTTGCATTGTATCAACATGCATTCCTTGTCCCTTGAGTTGGTGATAGGGATTGGGACTTTGGTTTGTTTGGTTTGCATACATTTGAAATCAAAGTTGCATTCTCGGTTCTTTAGGCCATCATGCATAGAAATGCGTGATTGGTGGTCCGGGAATCGAGGCACATGCCCCTTTGAGTCACCACATGATAAAGGGGTGTGTTTGGTGCATAAATGGCTTGAATCACATTGCCATGCATAGTTTTGTCCTCTGCTGCTGTGAGTTGCAGGTTCTGCAGGCATTCAGTGCCGGCCGGCATATTTAGTGCCGACCGGCAGTAAATCAACAGCCGATGGCTTATTTTGTGCCGGTGCCTCCCTTCAGCCGGTGGCTAATCTCCTCAGCCGGTGGTGATCCCCAGTGCCCTGAGAGGCACCTGGGACTTTGGCAATTTTCAGAGGAAGGAAACAGGAAAACAGAGGCAATCCGTGCATGGCAGTGCGGTTCCGAGCCAGTCCCGAGCACGCGCTGCACCCGGCCCTCATCCCGAGGAGATTTACTGTTTAATTAGATTAATTATTTTATTTAATTAATTAGTTGATTTGTAATATTTTAATTAGCTTGCGTAGTTAATTAATTTGTATATTCTTTCGGTCCCTCCGAGTGAGGGCGCATTTGTAATAAGTGTGGGTGAGTGTGTGTATGTCTTCCAACCCCATTTCTTTCTTCCCTTTTATTTACCCGCTTATGATGGTAGATTAGGGCACATTTAAATTAGCATACCTTATGCAATGCATGCGTGCATTCATGCATTTGTTTACATGCACCGGGCTCGGTACGTCATACAAACTGCATCGTACTTTCGATTTCCAAATTGAATACGTGCTACTCGCGCATTTCATATGCCATGTTTAGGGTTAGCCGAGCCTACTCTAGGTTGCATTCTGTATGCGTTGCATTAGCCATTTAACATGAACTAGGCCATGCATGTTTGCTAACCGGTTATTGTTTTGGCACGGAGTACGATGTAAGTTTTTAAGCTTTAGCATATCGCATGCGTGTGAATGCTAACATGACAGTATGATTGCCATGCGGCTAAATGCTTATGTGATATTACTGTTTGAATGCCTGTGGGTGGAGGTTGGATTGTCTGAGTTGGAACAACTCATTGAAATCCGTATTTTAGCCTACTTGCGAGTAGCAAAACCCAACACGTTTTTCGAGACAAAACGGATATGCAATGT
Source organism: Camellia japonica (assembly GCA_030407325.1). Lineage (NCBI taxonomy): Eukaryota > Viridiplantae > Streptophyta > Magnoliopsida > Ericales > Theaceae > Camellia > Camellia japonica. The sequence continues at coordinate 159,277,891 of JAPPVO010000014.1, read as the reverse complement.
TTATTTCCAAGTTAGGCAATCTAGTCTATACTTTTGTGTTGTGCGCATCACATAGTAATTCTAGGTTAATAATCGGAATAAGAACGCATAAAGTTTTCAAAAACGGATATCATGGTTAGTAGAGGCCGGTCTTCGGACCGGGCGAAAGGGGGTGCTCATAGCTGACCTTCCCCGATCGTACCCAAGCTCCCGAGCCAAGACATTTGGTGATGACGGACACGTGGCCTTCGGCACCGAGTCAGGGTTTCCTAAATTCCCCCATTAAAAAATATTTAGGTGGCGACTCTGTAATCTGGCAAAGCAGTCCATGTTTGGCACTACTTTTCAAAAATCTGTTTTTCTTCAAAACGATTTGCCAGAGTTGGACTCTTTGGTTCAGATTTAGAACCACAAACACAAAAAGGGAGTCTGAACTGTAACCCGTGAGTTCCCTCGCGGGCATGTTACAGCGTCTTGATCCCTCAACTTATGCTCCAAGCGTTAAGCGTGCGACTCTCTTCGCCGCCAGTGTCCGTCTGGACTCTGCGAGTGACCAATGCTCCTGGCGCGCTTATCTCGCACATCTTTGGGAAGTCCTCCAGGTGAGGTCTCCAAGCCCGCCATGTTCGGAACGGCGGGAAGTCCGTCTCTCCGTCGGACTGACTCTGGGGTAATACCGTCGATGGCAGACAATGGTACTTCGTCGTTGTTTGCCATGGAAGGTGATCCAATGAGCTTGGAGGGCAAGGTTGTGTCTGCTCAAGCTTTCCACAGACGGCGCCAATTGTACGGGGGCCAAATATCCGTAACCTTCCGTACTCTTCGTGTCCAAGCTGCAGCTTCCTCCGATCTACCTGCGAACACAACGAAGGTGAGCCACTCGGCGGTACATTGCCGGAAAACCCCTCCAACGGTCAAGTCAGCACGTGCTCATTGAGAGAAGAGAGAGAAGACCCTGTGTTTGTGTTTCTCTCACCAGAAGATGTTCCATGCCTAGCATGGGAGGCGTAGTCACGCTTATATACCTTCTGCCCATGCCTCTGCGTCCATTCGCCTTTTTGACGCGTGGACCTGCTCTCCTATCCCACTTTTCCACGTGTTAGCACAAATACAGCCAAACACCACCTAACCAAACTACCAAACGGCGTTAGCGCCAACGGACAGCCCGGCGGCGCTACCCCATCTTCCTACGACCGTATTACTTATGAGACATGCAATGCTCCTAGCCGAGCTCCTTTATGGTCGAGCTTAGCAGCCCTCCGTTATAACCGAGCTCTTGCTCAGTTGGGCCGGTCTGCGGAGGATCTTGTACACCGATCTCAACGAGCAAACAACGCGAACCGAGCTCTTGCTCGGTTGGGCCGGTCTGCGGAGGATCTTACACGCCGATCTGAACGAGCAAACAACGTGAACCGGGCTGGCAGAGAAGTTATCCCGGCCAAACCGGACCTGGGCTTTAACCTAGCGAACTGCCCTTGGATTGTCCCAGTCCAGCTCAGCCCAAACATGCTCGGACCAATTTTGGCCCAGTCATTACCACAGCCCAAAGCCAAATTATGAAATCTCCCTCTCAATTGCCCCTTAATTCCGTACAAGCTAGCGTGAATGGGATTACATGCTCCTGCCGGGGTCGTTCCTCTGCCCAGCCTTACACCGCAAGACATTCACCGCGCTAAGTCCCACGCTTAGTCTCTTGACTTGCTCGGTCGACGCCTCAACTTACCAACCTGTCTTTTCAGCACTGACGCCACCATCATTACAGATGTGTGTCGTCCATCCATTGGCCTCGAACAGCCAACCCAGCCGCTTCCCGCTGCCTCTTCACATTCAAATTTTGGCACTTCTCTTTCCCTTCTTATACCCGTCGTCCTTCCTTTCATTCCCCCTCTTGTTCTGTTCATCTTCAGCTTCAAAACCACCCTGCGATCAAGAGCTCTCGCCCTCACTCATTCTATTGAGATTAGAGCATCCCCGCAAGCCCATTCCACACCTTCGCCGTCGTTGGGGGCCCCGTCCCACTGCTTCAAGCCACCGTCCGAGCCCTAACCTGTAAGTCTTCGACTCTCCTCTGCTCTTCATCTGTTACTCATGTTTTTATTGTATAACTGGGCCATTGACTATCATAGTTGAGTCTAGGGCATGAAGACAGTAGGTTTTAGGACTTCGAATGGAGTTAGCCTAGGATGTGACCCCAAAAACCATTTCTGCCCCTTTTCCCTCAATTGTTCATCATCTTCTGTGATGAATACGCGAGGATCTGGGACAAACCGAGCTTTATGTCTTCATTTGATCCAAAATCATAAGTGGATCGAGCTAGTTCCAAGTTTGTAGGACTTAGGTAAGAATCGAGTTCAGAAACCACTGGGACGCTCGACCAGGCTAATACCTGGTCCGCCTCGAGTGACCGAGCTGTTGGTATCACCTAATCGGACCGAGGTGCTATTGCGCCCAAAGTGACTGGGCAGAGCTCAAGCTCGTTTGTGCGACCGCGCTATCACTTACACTTGGCTTTTAACTGCAGAGTCCTAGGGGACCAAACACCAACACAAGGGCTCTCAAAGACCGAGCAGCCGCCGTGCAAAATTTAATCAAACCAACACTGCCGAGCTGAACAAGCCGGTCATTCATGGGGCGCTACCGTTTCCTTGTAGACACGCCGAGCGCCCTTGCCGTGTTCCGCGAGGAGTACGGCGTCCCCGCCGACGTACACCTGGAGCTCGGCGAAGAGGGCATAAATCCATGGGGCAGATTAGAATCTTGCCCCTTCACCGTACTGAGCATGATCGAGGGCGGGTTGCGTTTCCCGGTACAACCCCTCATGTGCGAATTCTTAAGAAGAACCGGGCTAGCACCCACCCAAGTATCTACCAACACATACCGAATTATAAACAGCGTGGCCGAGCTGAACAACCGCCTTGGTTTAAACCTGGGCCTAGCCGAGATCTTGCGTCAATACACGCTCGGTCGAACAAAAGACGGCTTCAACTATTATCTAAAAATAAGGCCGGGGAGGGAAAGATTAGTGACCGGCACGCCAGATAAAGACATGAACGACGACGATTTTTTCTGGGTGACCGGTAACTACGAGACGGCTGACGTGCCCGGTTGGTACATCAGCAAGAACTTCGGTTCATCTTGTAAGCTTATCTTCCCAACTGATCTCTTTTACGTAGATTGTTCGCGCCGAGCTAATTATTTTTCTTTCTTCTTCTTTTGCAGCTATTGAAGAACTGCAAGCAAACTACCAGTATCCCAACGAGGAAGCGATCAAGGCTGTGCTGAGATACCGGCACCGAGACTGCCACAATCTCCTCGGCTACGTCTCCTCCTACCGCTATTCAGCGCCGCGTAGGAGTAAGGTCACAGACTTTCTCCGGGCTCCATCTCCCCCTCTTGACCCAAGTTTGATACGGCTAATCGAGGAAGAAGAAATGGCAAAAAGGGCAAGATCAAGAACCTGATTACCGCTACCTCTGCTGAGATTCCGAGCATGCCACCTCCTGCCCCATCCGTCAGCTAGAGCTCAGGGACCGTGATCGCTCTGGCTTCCACGGCCACCCTCTCCGAGCCCCGCTGAGCTAGAAAGAGAGCCCGGTTTGCTGACCCCTTAGCTGAGCTTGTTGCCAAACTGAGTACTGAACAAGCAACGCAGGAGGCCGAACCGACAGCACAGTGGAGGTCGGAGTTCAAACACCGGGGCAAAGAAATCTCGGCCACCGCATCTGTGAAGGGTGACAAGGAGCACCTCCTTGCCTTCAACCTGTCGAAGGCATTGCTTTTACCGAGCGACGTGACCGGGAGTGAACATGTTCTTGACACCCGATTCGTTAAATCCATGGTCAAGTCCATGACTAGGGTATATTTTCAAAATCTTCCCAAGTCTTTGCTCAGTTAGTCTTCTTATTTCGGCTAACATCTTTCTTGTTACAGGCCATCCAGAAACAACACATGGTCATGGACCGAATTGTGAACCTATGCCGTAAAGTCACCGAGCTAAACAACGCCGGTATAAACGTAGCCGCTGAGCTTGCCTGGGCTAAGGCTTCACTTGAAATGGCCAACGCTGACAATGCTAGGCTTCTTGGCCAGCTCAGCAGGGCCGAGCAAAAAGGGATGAACTGAAGGCCCAACTCGCAGCCGAAAAACAAGCGAAGCAGGCCGCCGTGGATGAGGCAAACAATCTCGGTTTCAAGGAGGCCAAGGACAACTACACCAAGCAAGTCGAAGCCACCAAGGAACTCTATTTCCAGTTCGGTTGGCAGGCTGCTTGCGAAAAACTCGGTCAAAGATCTGAGACCGAGGTGTTCGCTTCTCCTCCTCCCGCCTTCTTGCCGGTCTACCTGGTTCCTTATGCCAACAAAGTCTTCAACGCTTTGCAAGAAGGGGCGGAAAAAGAGGTCGAGGACGAGGGTAGCCAAAAGGAGCTCGGCGAAAAGGAAAAGGCTGCTGTTGTAGACCTAGAGGCTGCGACCGAAGGAGCTGGAGATGAGTTTACCGACCTCTCCCCGTTAGCGTAGTTTAGACTTGTCTTTTTTGATTTCTTTTTGAATTCCTATAACTGGGCTACAAGCCCCACCATATGTACTAAATTTTCCAATCAATAACAAGCTCACATTTCGCTTATACTCTTGCAATGTTTGCCGTAGCTTTCCTTTTAACCGCGCTATTCTTGCCCGGCGTGTTACAAAATGATTGAACCGAGAAAATTGTCTCGGTCTTTAAAGACAAACGAAAATTATCTAGAGTTGAGCAAATCATCAACTCTTCTAACCGGGGTAAAATATCTCTGCTAAAATGCTAGGGTTGAGCAAATCATTAACTCTTCTAGCCGAGGTAAAACATCTCGGCTATATAGCTGAAGTTGAGCAAATCACCAACTCCGTTAGCCGAGATAAAACACCACGGCTAATTTACTTGAATCAAAACATCAACACCTTTAGCCGAGATAGAACATCTCGGCTAATATATTCGAGTTGAGCAAAGCATCAACTCTTCTAGTCAGGATAGGACATCTCGGCTAAAACGCTAGAGTTGAGCAAATAATGAACTCTACAAGCCGGGGAACAACACCTTGGCTATAATCCTAGAGTTTAGCAGATCATCAACTTCTTTAGCCGAGATAAAACGCCAAGGGTAATATACTCGATTTGAACAAAACATCAACTCTTCTAGCTGGGGAAAAGCATCTCTGCTAAAAGCTCAGAGTTGAACAAATCATCAGTCCTTTTAGCTGGGGTAAATCATCTCGGCTTTGGAGGCGGTTGCCCCTCGTTCACTACATTACTTCGAACACAACAAACTTCCTAAGCATAAATAATTCATTTCTATTACATTGGCAAATGGAGTATTACATTTAGAAATAAAGGGGAAACTTGTCCCTTCACAAAAAATTACACACAAAAGATAAAGGCTAAAAATAGTACAACTTGAGGTTAGCCGCATTCCATGGCCGGGGTACGCTTTTGCCATCCAAGTCCTCTAAGTGGTATACCCCCCTGCCCACCAGACCGATTATCCTGTAAGGCCCTTCCCAGTTTTCCCCAAGCTTGCCTTCGCCCGGCACAAGTGTGTTGCCCATCACCTTCCCAGTCCCTGACTTTAAGCGGTCTATGGTGCACTGTTTTGTTGTACTTTCTAGACAATTCTTGTTGATATGCGGCCACGTGGATAAACACATTTTCTCGGCATTCGTCAACTAGGTCCAATTCCAGGGCGATGGCTTCAGAGTTCAGCTCGGGCTCAAAATTTTCACTGCGGATGGTGGGCATACCGATCTCCAATGGAATGACCACATCCATGTCATATGCCAGGGCAAAAGGAGTCTCCCCGGTCGAGCATGTCGGGGTCGTCCAGTATGCCCAGAGGACACTAGGAAGTTCCTCGGCCCACTTGCCTTTGGCTTTCTCTAGCCTTTTCTTCAACCCATCTAGAATGGTCTTGTTTGATGCTTCAGCTTGGCCGTTGGACTGAGGGTTGTAGACACCCCATTTTTGACTGACCTTAAGACTCAAACGTCATCGATTAAGTGCTCGGTGATAGTGCATGTTGTGCTTGTTTCGAGTTTCCGGAGTTTTGGCTGAGAGCCTCGCCTCCGAGCCTCTGAACTCTTTCTGCTTCAGGATCGGTTTGCGGACCAAGCCTTGCTTTCCTTCCCTAAAGGGAGGGAGGGGTCTTGTAAACCCCCTCTTGTGGTCGTAGACCACTTTTTGTGGTCGTAAACCACTTTTCCCGCTTGGAGACTAGTTTCTGATTTTTGGAGCCTTTAGTCGCGCGCCTTGTCTCAGGACCGCTTAACGTTCTCCGTTTGGCTTGGTTTTCGAACCATGCCTTATTGCCTTGGCCTAGAGGGCCACTATGGTTTGGGAGACCACTTTTGTGGTCGTAAACCACTTTTGGTCCTCGTAGACTAGTTTTCGGGTCTCTCGGCTGCACGCCTTGCCTCCCGGACTTTCGTCTTGCATCCTTTTTGGTTTATTTTTGGCACAAACCTTATTTTCCTTGTTTTGAAGGTGGTACAAGGGTGGGAGATCAGTTCTTCCCCCTGAAGACCACTTTCCTTCTTGCCAGCCAGTTTTCTGGTCGGGAAACTGGTTTTCTTGGTCTTTGGATCACCTTTTCTGGTCTCCCACCATGCCATCAACTTGCTTTCATGTTGTGGACCACCTTCCCACCATGGGAGACCACTTTTCTTTCTGGGAGACCAGTTCTTCCCCTTGGAGACCACTTTTCCTGCCTACCAGGTTGGATAACTGGCTTTCTTGGTCTTTGGGCCACCTTTTCTGGTCGGCCACCATACCACCACCTTTCTTTCAGTGTGTAGACTTCTCCCACCTATGGCCGACCAGTTTTTGTTCTGGGAGACCACTTGAAGTGGTCGGCCGACCACTTTAAGTAGCTGGCCAACCACTTCAAGTGGTTGGCTGCTTTTTGTCACCTTTTTGGAGATATTTTCCTCCAGCTAGCACAACTGGAGGGCACTGAAGCCATCCTCCATACACGTGTATGGAGGGATAGCCTTGAACCTTAGGTTCCTTGAGAAGCTTTAGCTTTTGTTCTCTATAAGAAGGAGGCTCCTCCTCCCTCCTCTAGGTTCAGAAAAAGGGTACTTGAGTGATACATATAATCTATATCTATACTTCTTCATTTTGCTCTTGTTTTGTGCCTTAAAGTGTTATTTTGTCTCACTTTTACACACAAACACACACTCAAACACCATACTCTTGGAGCTGAGGTCCCTTGAGGTTGTTTTTGAAGCTTTTGGACTGGTTTTGGTTCAGAAAGTGTGCTGGAGTTGCAGCCTTGAAGGTGGTCTACAAGGGTGAGTTTCTACCTTTTGAACCCCCATTTTTGCTTAAGCTTTTGAGCTTATTTTCATGCTATTTTAGGCTTGACTTTAAACTACAAAAAGTTCTATTTTTCAGTCCTTGTGAAGTTTGTTTAAGGTCACTTTTGCATTGGGGGTGGTTCACCACCTCTTAGGCCTTGTTAGGCCTTATTTTGAGCCATCCCTCTAGGCTCTTGTTCTAGCCTTCGCATGATCTTCCTACCAGTGAAATCCACAGGATTTTCAGTGGTGGAAAGGTGGTTTTGGAGTACTAAATAGGAGAGGGTCATCCCCTCTCCTTGTGTTTTGTATACTTGCTTCATATGCCTCATGTTTGAGCATGTTTATTAAGCTTGTGTTAGCTTGTTCTTATCATGCATTTGGGGCTATTTCATCATGCCTCAGATCTTTTTTGACTTGGTTTGGTCATTCCATGCATGCCTTATACACTCGCAGTGTAAATCTTACAAACTAGCTTTGTGTGCCTCTTGTTTGAGCTTGTCTTCCTAGTTGGTTTTGGGGCCATCTCAGTAGGCTTTTGGTGTTATTTTAACATGCCTTAGATCTGTTTTGGGTTGGTTTCATTGGCTCTTGCATGCCTTATACACTTGTAGTGTAAATTTCATAAACTAGTCTTGTATGCTTCATGAAGTAGCATGTCTTTCTAGCTTATGTTGAGTCCATTTTAGCATGTTTTTGGTGATGTTTTTCCATGTCATACCTCTTTTAGGGTCTGGTTTGATAGCCCCATGCATGCTCCATGCACTTGTAGTGCAATTCCATGAATTAGCCTAATGTGTCTCATGCTTTGACATGTCATTCTAGCATGCTTTTGGCTTAACTCTAAGAAGCTTTTGTCCATATTTTAGCATGCTCTAGCTCTGATTTGTGTTGTTTTGGTCATGCATGCCATGTTTTGTATAGCTATAGTGCATTCTAGCTTGTTAGCTTTGTGTATCGAGTCCACTAGTGTGACACCCCTGTTCCGTGATTTGCAAATTGGTCCTTAATTTAAGTATGATTATGTGTTTAGCATGATTTCATGTGCCATTATGTGAATGTATGTGAATTTAGAATTCTATCTGTTCATCGTAGGAATATCTGTTTGAATAATCCGCTTCGAAAATTAAATTAAGGGCCTTATCGGCCACAGAACCCGAAATTGATTACGCCATTACGGTTGGCATAATTTTTAGGGCCTATGGTGAAATTTAATTGAAAATTGATTCTGGTCAATTTAAACTGATTAAATTGATGAATTAAGGGCCCAAATATTTTATATTAAAATATGTTATTAGTGGGCCTTGTTGTGTTATAGCATTACACCCCCCTTAGCTCATTTGAGCTCAAAAATCTGAGGACACCATTGTGAGAGAGTGAGGGCCGGCTGTTAGAGAGAGAGAGGGAGAGAGAATTGTGCTATTTCGACTCAAGCTTGAAGAAATTGAAGTCCATCTCTAAATTGGACCATAGATTGAAGGAATTAAGCTTCTAGGTAAGTGAACTCATGGATTTTTGTTGTAAATGTGTAGATTCAAGTGTGTTTGATGATCAAGAACATGAGTTAGCTTGATGTTAAGGAAATGGAGTTGTTTGTGTTCAATTGATGGTCAATGAAGGCATGCATGTGTATAATTGTTGTAGAATTGCATAATCTAGCATGTATTGAGTTGAACATGGAAGTAAAGGTGTTAAATCTTACATGCAAGCATGCTTTTGTTGTATTCCATGAGAATGAACACCATTTGTTTTGTTTGGGTTGGAAATGAGGTCAAAAATTAGCATGCATGTTTGAATAATTAAGAGATGAGCTTGAATGCATGATTTTACCATATTAGAATGAGTTTTGGGGCATGCATGTGAATTATTTGTAAGTTGAGCCTCATTGAGTTGTAATTTGGGGTATATACCATGTTAGCATGATTGTACATGAAATTCGAGCCATTGCATGCAAGAAGTGTAGCTGGAAAATTGTTTTGGAGCTCAAGAACACAATCTGGGAAACCCAGAATTTTGATGTCCGCTCGAGCGGGGATTTCGAGCTCCCAGTATTTTGTTCTTGCAGGCATGGTGTCCGCTCGAGCGGGGAAGTTCACGCTCGAGCGAGGGATCATGGAGGATGAACTTCCGCTCGAGCGTTCTAGTTCACGCTCGAGTGTAAAAATGATGCATCCAGTACTTTTTGCAGACATAGCGTCCGCTCGAGCGGGGAAGGTCATGCTCGAGCGGGGAGCTATGTTAAGAGGCCCTCCGCTCGAGCGCCATATTGGGCGATCGAGCGCAATTTCCACCTATCCAGAACTTTTGCAGGCCTTAAGGGTCCGCTTGAGCGGGGAAGTTTACGCTCGAGCGGGGACCCTGATTTCTGAAATTTCGCTTTCGCATTCTGTGTTTTGTTTTCCGTTCTCTTTCACTTGCAAGCACTCTTAGGCATGTGTTAAGCATTGTAAATGAGTTAATGAGATAAGAATAAAGCCTAAAGAGGAATATGTGAATTAAAGAATGGATTGAGCTATTAGTGACCCTCTTGTGTTCGTGAAATGTGTAGGGTCGAGCTACAGGGCAAATCCACAAGCCGATCAATGTGAGTAATATCGATATTGAATGCTTGTGAATGTCCAATTGTTTATTCCCTTATAAGCTTATGAATTGCTAATTGGGATTGTGGATGTAAGATAAACATGAATGGACCAAAGGTCGTTTTGTTAAACAGGAATGGACCAAAGGTCGTTTTGATAAATATGAATGGACCCAAGGTCGTTTTGATAAACGTAAATGGACCAAAGGTCATTTTGTTAAACAGGAATGGACCAAAGGTCGTTTTGATAAACATGAATGGACCCAAGGTCGTTTTGATAAGCGTGAATGGACCCAAGGTCGTTTTGACATGAATGAGTGGGCCAAAGGCCGTTCTGACATAAATAAATGGGCCAAAGGCCATTTTGATACGAATGCGTGGGCCAAAGGCCATTTTGACATGCATGACTGGGCCAAAGGCCGTTTTGACTTAATCGAATGGGCCAAAGGCCGTTTTGACAAGAATGGAAATCTGAATGGGCCAAAGGCCGGAATGTTTGGAATTGCAATCACTTGATTTGTATTTAGTTATATATATCTGTTAAATAGAAATATGAATTGGGCCCAAGGCCGTTTGGAATATGTTGTTCTACAATGTTATGTAAATGCTGTATTTGATATTATTCACTGGGCTATCGCTCACGCTCATTCATGTGTTTGTAGGTGAGCCAAGAGATGCACAAACCCAGCCCCAGTGAAGTTTTCCAGGAACAACATGAGTTTTGGAGAGTCAACCTTGTGTCTCACGCACGAGACCTATCTTTGCCACTTTGTTATGTATTTACACTTTATCTTGTTGGCAAGGACTTTATGTATATTTGTAGATAGTCTGTCGTGGGTTGACTCATTTTGGATGATCCTGTGTGTAAAGAATTTTTGGAACTGTACTTTTGATGTGGGTTATTAACGCATACGTGTATGGTTTGCTTGGAGTGCATATAAGCACGGCTCTACAGACAAAGTTTTTAATTACTACTTCCGTTTGGCCCCTTTTCTCTGTTGAGCTACGTTTGTTTTAGTTTGAGGCCGTAGGTAATCTCAGGATTACTGGCCGGTTATGTCCTTAACCCATAGGGGCGGGTTTGGGTCATGACAACTAGCACGCATTGCTTGGCCTAATTGAATGATTTGGCTTCATTTGTTATGTTGTTTCAGTGCATGTTTCATGGCCATACACTTGTATTTTTCACTTATTCAATGCGTTGGAGAGTTGGTCCTTTATGCTTTAAGAATAGGTCATTGCGTATGCCTTCATGCCTAAGCTTGCAAGCTATCATTTCAATGTGTTTTGGGGATTATTATGCCATGATATAACTCTGATTTTTGTTGCTTAAGTCATTCCATGCTTGGTCTTAATGGGTGTAGTGTAAACCACCTTATTTGCCTTGCATTCACCATGCCTTATGCCCTTCATGCTAGCTTGTTTTGGCTTCCTTCCATGCATGTTTTAGACTCATTTTAACATGTTCTAGGACTGTTTTGGGTTGCCTTGATCACATGCTTCATGTTTCGTATAGTTATAGTACAAGTGCTCTTGCTAGCTATAAGCTTTGGGCTTAATAACATGCTTCATTTGTATCATGTACTTGATTCGGCATCATTTTTCATGACATTTCAGAGCTTATCACATTGCCATGTTCCCACTTCATTCACTCTTTAAGTGCCTTTGAGTGTTGTGCATTGTTGCCTCTTTTATGGCTTAGCTTGTATGCTTGCATGCCTAGGTCTTTGAGCCCCTACCTCAGCATCTTTAGGTCTTTGTTTTGACCTATTTCAGCTCTGTCCATGTTTGGTTCATGCATTCGTGCCATGTATTGCGTGCCTCCGTTGTAGTCCTCCTTATTAGCTTTCGTGCTTTAGGACCTTTGCATGCTATACTTGTGTTTGATTGAATGATTTGGCATCATTTCTTACTTAATTTCAGTGCATTTAGTGTTGTTACACTTCTGCATTTGTCACTCCTTGAGCCTTCTTGAGGGTTGTGCTCTTAGGCCTCTTTGATGGGCCATTGCATGTGCATGCTTGTATATGCTTCATGTGCCTTAATTTTATCACCATTGGCCACTGATTTGGGCATGACTGAGGTCTACCCCCTTTTTGGTTTAAGTCCATTTAGCATGTTTATTTACATGTTGTTCGCATGCTTATTGTTCATTACATTAAGTATGCCATCTTACATTGCATTGTGCATGCCATGTGATTATTTGCATTGTGTATGCCAAGTTGTTTCTTTGCACTGAGTATGCATGTTCCTAACATTGCTAAGTTGCCCTTGTAGCACTGCATTGTGCATGCATGCATTAGCATTGTTTGCATGTCATTAGCTTTGTTAAGTTGATCATGTTACATTGCATTAAGTATGCTAAGTTGTTGTTTGCATTTAGCATGCCATGTTTTGTTGTTGCATTGCATTTGTTTGGATTAGGTGTTAGTCCAAACACGAGGAACGAGGGGCGTTTCATACATGATCATACATGATAGAGTTCTAGGCTTTATGTGTTTATGTGTGCATTCATTTCATATTGAATTGTGCAATTTGGCTTCTCAGCCATCATGCATTAAAAGGCGCGATTGGTGGCCCGAGGGTCGAAAACCGCACTCCCTTCAGCTTATGAAATGATAGGGAGGGTGGTTGTGCACACATATCTTGCAAATACATTGCCATGCCCCTTTCTTGCTCTCTGTTGCAGCAAACTGGAATTCAGCAGCAGCAACTGGTCGGCCGACCAGTATTACTAGCTGGCCGACCACTTTTTCTGGTTTTTCAGCACAGAAAGTGGTCGGCAGGTGGTCTCCTTCCTCAACAACTGGTCGGCAGCCCTCCCACAGGTTCCCATGATGGAGTTTCAGCTTTCTGGAGCTTTGTGCAGTATTCTGGAAACAATTGCAAACAGAGGCAGATTGGGGCATCGCGACGGATTTCCGAACGAGGCGACCGAGCATGCATCCAGTCTTCTCCCTCTGAGAACCTCCTGTTTTACTGCTTTATTTAGCTTCTTTACTTAGCTAGATTAGGCATTCATTTTGTACTTCAATAGTTAATGCATTCAGCTATTTCAATTTGTTTTGTAATAATTAGTTAACTAGGATTAGTTAATTAGTTTGTTTTGTAATAATTAGTTTAATTAGCTTAGATTAGCTAGTTAGTTTTTTATTCGGTCCCTCCGTCGAGAGGGTGTATTATTGTAATAAGCGTGCGTGTTTGTGATGCATATCTTCCAATCCCCATTTCTTTCTCCCTTTTACTTAACCGCTTATGATGGTTAGTTTTAGGGCATATTTCGATTAGCATACCTTATGCTTGCATGCTTGCATCCATTCATCTGTACTGCATGCACCGGGCTCGGCGCATCATACTAACTGCATTGTGTTTCAATACATTTACTTTAATACGTGTTCAACAACATGTTATCAAATTGCATTTCACAAGCCATCTTAGAATAGCCGAGCCTATCTTAGTTGCATTCTCGCATGTGTTGCATTAGCCATCTTAACATGAACTAGGATCATGCATGATTTCTAACTAGTTCTTTGTTTTGACATGGAGAACACTGTGAGTGTTTACGCTTTAGCATACTGCATGTGTGTTATTGACTGCCATGAAAGCATGCTTGCCATGAGGCTAACTGCTTATTTGATATAACTGCCTGAATGCCTGTGGGTGAAGGTTGGATTGCTTGAATTGGAACAATTCATCAAAATCCGCATTTTAGCCTACTTGCGAGTAGCAAACTTCAAATCATTTTTTTTTCAAACGAACATGCAATGTTTTGTTCCGACTTAGGCAATCTAGTCTATACTTGTATGCCGTGTGCATGACATAGTAATTCTAGGTTAATAACCGGAATAAGAACACATGTGTTTTCAAAAACAAAATATCATGCTTAGTACAGGCCGATCTTTGATCGGGCGAGCGGGGGTGCTCATTGCATGACCTTCCCCTCTCGTACCCAAGTTCCCGAGCCGAGGCAACTTTGGTGATGACGGACACGTGGCCTTAGGCACAAGTCAGGGTTTCCTAAATTCCCCCAAAATAAAAATATTTAGGTGGCAACTCTGTATCTGGCAAAGCAGTCCATGTTTGGCACTTCTTTATAAAAATTAGTTTTCTAAAACGATTTGCTGGATTCGGACTTTTTGGTGATTTATCGGTCTCATATCGCACATTGTGAGATTAGATTCAGAACCGTGACACGAGTCCGAACTTGTAGTAGCTAGAGAACAAAACGAATTCCGCGCCTTCGCAGGGCGGAGCTCGGGAGTCCTCGGGCGCGTCTACAAGGGTAGGCAGGGGTGGAATTGTAGAATTCTATCTTCAATTCCTCACAAAATCCTCTTAACAGCCATCCGTCAAATTGGGTGCCACTATCAGAAATCAAAGCCTTAGGGACGCCAAACCGCGTTATCACGTTCTACCAAACAAAACGCTTGACGTCCTTTTCTTTGATGGTCAATAAGGGCTCGGCTTCAACCCACTTGGTGAAGCAATCTGTCGCCGTAATGAAGAACTTCAGGTTGCCTGGCGCTGTTGGGAGTGGTCCCACTATGTCTAGCCCCCACATTGCGAAAGGCCAAGGACTTGTGAGGGGGAGAAGTTCTCTGGCTGGCTGGTGAATTTGATGGGCGAACTTTTGGCATTTTTCGCATTTTCTAGCATATTTTTGCACATCTGCTTGCATGCACGGCCACCAGTATCCTTACGAAATAGCGCGGTAGGCTAAAGATCTCCCCCGGATGTGACTTCAGCACATGCCTTTGTGGATCTCGTAAAGGAAAGCTTCCATGCTGTTTGGATGGACGCACTTGAGGTACGGACCGGTGAATGACTTCTTATATAAAGCGCCAAATGAAGAAAGCCAAAACCGCTCTGACTTCACCCGGACTTTATGTGCTTCCTTTTTGTCGGCCGGAAGGGTCCGTTCCTTCAAGAAAAGGATGATAGGGTCCATCCAAGAGAGACCAAGCTCGGTGCAGAATACTTCCGTCTGCTCTGAGTCCTTAATGCTAGGTCTTGGGAGAAACTCAATCAAGAGAGGGCTGGGAGTTGATCTGTCGAACATTGAAGCTAGGCCGGCCAGCTCATCTGCTCTGCTATTTTCTTCACGGCCAATCTGTTGGACCCTTATTGCTTGGAATTTCTTGATGTGTTCTCTCACTAGAGCTTTGTATTTGGCCATTCTGTCATCTTTGTGTAGACACCCCATTTTTGACCGTCCTCAAGACTTGGTTATGCTTGCAGGTACATCCAGCCACAAGTTCGATTGCTCGTCGAGTACTCGACTTCTGCGGCGGAACGTCATAGGTTTGAGCTTTCCAAACCCTGTTTCCTTTCTGCCCCATTTTTGGATTATGTGTTGGTCCTTCCAGCATGATTATCATGGTGCACTGCCGGCCAATGTTTGGCACTGCCGGCCATGGATTCTTCCCTACCTGCTACTGATGATGGCTGCCAGCCATCATTGAGGCACTGCCGCCACTACTGATGGCCGGAAGAACACTTGTCTCAGCAGGTTTCACGCCAGATCTTTTGAGCCAGTTGGTTTTCACTCATCTCTGTGTATGGAGGGATGAAGCTCTTGCCAAGCTTCTTGAACAAGCTTTGCATTGCCCTCTTCTATATAAGGAGAGGCTCTTCCTCTCTATCAAAGGTAGAGCATTTTTTAGAGAAGTGGTATCTCTCTCTCTCTATATTTCTCACACTCTCTCTCTCTCTCTATATTACATTGAATAGTGTCCCAAAGTGTGTTTTCCTCTCACTTTTGCACTACAACACATAGAGATACACCACCATCTTTGAGCTGAGGTTCTTGGGAGTGTTGTTTGAGCTCTAAAAGTGGGTTTTAGGCACCTAAGATTGCTAGTTTCAAAGTTAAGCTTCAAGGGTGAGCATGTTCCCTTTTTAAGCTTTTATTTGTACCTCATTTTGGCCATCCTTGAATATTGTTTTAGGCCTTGCTTTCAACTGAAAAAAGTTCTATATTTAAGTGCTTTTGATGATTGTTTAAGGCCTCTTTGGTGTTAAGGGTGTTCTACCTTCTTGTTTGCCTTGTTTGGCCTTGTTTTGTGCTATGCTTTAAGGCCTTTGAGTTAGTCTTTATTTGGCCTTTTAGCTACTGAAATCCAGTGGATTTTCAGTGGTAAGCATGTGGTTTTGAGGCCTAAAATCAGAGGGGGGTGACCCCCTCTCTCTTTGTTTTGTTTGCTTGAGTTATTGGCCCATCAAAGGAGCATATATCCCTATACTTTTGAGGCTTAGTTCAGGCCCCTTTTTGTGACTTTTAGGACCTGCCTTGACTCTATCCATGGCAGGTTTGGTCACCTTGTGCATGCTTCTTGTATGTATAGTGTAATCCCATTTGTGGCTCATCAAAGGAGCATGTCTTTATTGCATGTGTTGGCTCCATTTCAGTAGGTTTTTGGTGTTGTTTTAGCATGCGATGACTCTGTTTTATGTGGGTTTGGTTAGCCCTTGCATGCTCCATGCACTTGTAGTGCATTTCCATGAATTAGCCTTACATGCATCATGCTTTAACATGTCATTGTAGCACGCTTTTGGCTTAACTTTAAGAAGCTTTTGTCCATATTGTAACATGCTTTAGCTCTGATTTTGGTTGTTTTGGCCATGCATGACTTGCTTTGTATAGCCATAGTACAATCTAGCTTGTTAGCTTTGTGTACCAAGTCCCCTACCATGCTATACTTGTGATGTTTGCATGCTTTGGCATCATTTGAAATGTTATATCAGTGCATATTTCATGGTCATACACTTGTGCTTGTCACTCTTTTAATGCCTTGGAGGTTTGGTTCTTTATGCCTCAAGAATGGATTCTTGTGCATGCCATCATGCCTAGGCTTCGGGCCATCATATCAGTGCATTTTTGGTCTTGTTTTATCATGATATAACTCTGTTTTGTGTTGTCCAAGTCATGCCATGTTTGGTTTTAATAAGCGTAGTGTAATACCCCTTTGTAGCCTTGCATGCTCCATGCTTTTGGTCTTTTGTTCTAGCTTGTATTGGCTAGGTTCAAGCATGTTTTTAGTCTCATCTTGACCTGCCTTGGGACTGTTTTGGTTGCCCTTGGCCCTTTGAGGCTTGCTTTGTATAGCCATGGCTTAAGTCCCTTTGCTAGTTTCGAGCTTTGAGCTTTCTTGCATGCTATGCTTGTCTTGTTGGGGTGGTTTGGCATCATTCCATGCATGTTTTCAGAGCTTATGATGCTGTCACATATTCATGCTTGTCACTCTTTAAGTGTGCTTAAGAGTTGCATCTTTGTGCTTTGATCCTTGAGCCAATTGGCATGCTTGTTTGCCTTGCCTTTTCATGCTTTTCATGCCATCATTTCAACACCAATGGCCACTGATTTGGGGCGTGACTGAGGTCTACCCCTTTTGGTTTAAGTCCATTTGGCGTGTTCACTTGCATGTCGCTTGTTTGCTTATTTTGCTTTGCATTGAATATGCATGCCATCGAGCATTGAGTATGCTTATCTTACATCGCATTGTGCATGTCATGTAGTTCATAGCATTGAATATGCCATGTAGTTGCATGTTTGCATGCTTAAGTCACATTGCATGCATGCCATGTTATTTGCTCGCATTTGTTTGGGTTAAGTGTTAATCCAAGCATGAGAAACGAGGGACGTTTCATACTTCAAGTGATGAAACGTGCCTCAATTCTCGGTCGTCGACACTCTTGATGACGCATGATAGAGTTTTAGGCTTTATATGTTTATTTGTGCATTCATTTTACATTGAATGCACACAAGTTGGATCTTTGGCCATCATGCATCGGGATGCGTGATTGATGGTCTTGGATCCGACTATACCTCTCCCTTGATGTTTTGAGGTGATATGGGGTGGCATAATGCGTACATATCTTTGGGAGACCCTCCCTTTCCTCTGTTTTCAGCTCTATTGTAGCTTGGTGTTACAGCACACCAGTGGCTGGCAGCCTCTCATCCTTGGTCGGCACCCCCTCATCCTTAGCCGGCAGTGTGCACTCTTGGCTGGCTGGGTGGTCGGCAGCAGCTCCTCATGGCCGGCAGGCCAATGGTGCACTCCTCAGCACTGTTTTGGTAACATCCAGCAGCTAGTTCTCCAGGACACCCTACAGACAAAGCCTCAAGAGAGCAACTGGAGAGCTTTTGGGACGGGAACCAAGCATGCATCCTCAACTTTTTCAAGGCAGAGCTGAGGCGGCCTAGTCTACATATTTTAATGCTTACTTGTTAATTGGCATTCGGTTTTGTAACTTAATTAATTTGATTAATTAGTTTAAGTTTTGTAATAATTAGTTGTAGCTAGTTATTCATTTTAGTTGTGTAATAATTAATTAGCTTGTTAGTTAGTTAATTAGTGGGTTTGTATTATTCATTCGGACCCTCCGTCGAGAGGGCATATTGTTGTAATAAGTGTGCATGTGTGAGATGCATGTCTTCCAACCCCCATTTCTTTCTCCTTTTTACTTACCTGCTTTTGATGGTTAGTTCTAGGTCATTTTCAATTAGCATCCTTATGCTTGCATGCATGCATCCATTCATCTGTCTTGCATGCACTGGGCTCAGCGCATCATACTAACTGCATTGTATTTCAATTCCAAATTGAATACGTGTACCAAGTTGCATTTCACATGCCATTCTAGAAATGCCGAGCCTATTTTAGTTACATTCTCGCATGCGTCGCATTAGCCACCTTAACATGAACTAGGGTCATGCATGACTTCTAACTAGTTCTTTGTTTTGGCTCGAAGTACATTGTGAGTGTTTACGCTTTAGCATACTGCATGTATGTTATCGATTGACACGAAAGCATACTTACCATGAGGCGATTTGCTTAAATGATATAACTGCCTGAATGCCTGTGGGTGAAGGTTAGATTACTTGAATTGGAATAATTCATCAAATCCTTGATTTAGCCTACTTGCGAGTAGCAAACTTCAAACCATTTTCAAAACAAACGAATATGCGATGCTTTGTTCCAAATTAGGCGATCTAGTCTATACTTGTATACTGTGCGCATCACGTAGTAAGATTAGCTAATTAATCGGAATAAGAGCACATGTGTTTTCAAAAATAAGATATCATGCTTAGTACAGGCCGATCTTTGATCGGGCGAGCAGGGGTGCTCATTGCATGACCTTCCCCTCTCGTACCCAAGTTCCTGAGCCGAGGCAACTTTGGTGATGACGGACACGTGGCCTTAGGCACAAGTCAGGGTTTCCTAAATTTCCAAAAATAAAACATTTAGGTGGCGACTCTGTATCTGGCAAAGCAGTCCATGTTTGGCACTTCTTTATAAAATCAGTTTTCCAAAACGATTTGCCGGATTTGGACTCTTTGGTGATTTATCGGTCTTGCATTGCACTTTGCAAGATTAGATTCAGAACCGTGACATTGAGTCCGAACTGTAGTAGTGAACCTAATGAACAAAATGGATTTCCACGCCAATTCGCGCGCGGAGCCCGGACGTTCGGGCGCGTCTACACTTTGGCTTCGTACTGTCCAGATACTTGGTTTACAACGAGTTGGGGATCGCTGTAGACCATCAGCTTGGATGCATGCAATTGGAGCGCGCTTTTAAGTCTGGCCAGCAGTGCTTCGTACTCATCCTCGTTGTTTGACGTTGGAAATCCAAGCGTGATAGAGTGTTCGATGGTTAGACCGTTCGGCGAGATCAAAACTATGCCCAGCCCAGCGCCGTGCTGATTTAAGGCGCCATCTACAAAAAGTTTCCATATTTCACCAATGGAAAGCTTCCAACATTCTGAGGGATCCTCGGAGGCCTGAAGGTTGAGTTGATCACGGTTGCTCGGCTGCTCGGCTATTTCTACCACAAGCTCGCCATTGACGATTTCAACAGACGCGTCTTCATGTCCCCTCGGCGATGTGGCGCCGGATCTAACAGGTTGACCTGTTATTCCCAAATCCAACGTCGCATTGCCGGGCTGAAGTACACCTCCGACTGAAGGATTTGCGGATGGACGCACAAGTTTCGCGTCGCCAACATCACTCTATTGTGCAATTTCCGTTGCGCTTACCTCCTTCACCATGGCTGGCGTGGTAAGATCCACCGGGCATACCGGGTGAATTCCAGGCGAGAATTCAGCAACAAAGTCGGCCAATGCTTGGGCTTTGATGGCAGTTCGGGGTTGAAACTTGACGTCGAATTGCCCTAATTCAACTACCCACTTTAGAATTCGGCCAGAGAAATTCGCCTGCTCAAATAAGGCTTTCGGGGGGAATTCGGTCAACACCACGATTGTGTAAGCATGAAAGTAGTGGGCCAATTTCCTGGAGGCCATCATTAGCCGCAAAGCAAGTTTTTCCAGCAGCAAGTACCTCGACTCTGCTGGTAGCAAGGTTTTGCTCACGTAAAAGATCGGGAGTTATTGGATGCCTTCTGCCCAGACAAGCACCGCACTAACTACATGTTGAGAAACAACTAGATAAAGGTAGAGTTCTTCACCGAGCTTAGGTGTCACCAAGAGTGGGATGGAAGACAAATATATCTTGAGCTCGGCCAAGGCCCTGTCACATTTTTCGTCCCATGAAAACATAGACTTCAAGGCTCGAAAGAAAGGGCAGGAATGATGTGATGACCGACTTATGAATCGGTTAAGCACGGCTGCCATATCGGCAAGATGTTGCACGTCCTTTGCCGAGTTGGGCTGCTTCAATTCTTGTATGGCTCTAATTTGTGAGGGGTCCGCTTCGATGCCTCAGTTGGTGACTAGGAAGCCCAGGAATTTCCCTGATCTCACGCCGAAGGCACACTTTGACGCATTCAGGCGAAGCTTGTGTCGTTTAAGAATGGCGAACATCTTGGCTAGGTCGGACAAGTGGTTGGCCTGCTGCTTGCTCTTGACTACCATCTCGTCGATGTAAGCCTCCATCGTACGGCCTAGTAGAGGGGCGAACATCTTGGTCACCATCCTGTGGAAAGTCGCCCCGGCCTTTTTCAAACCAAAAGGCATAACTCTATAGCAAAACAATCCCCTTGGGGTCGTGAAAGAGGTTATCTCGCGGTCGGGTGCATGCATTGCGATCTGGTGATAACCGCGATAGGCATCTAAGAAACTGAGCCGGTTGTGTCCGGCTGTAAGATCCACTAGCTGGTCTATTCTGGGCAGTAGAAAGCTGTCTTTAGGGCAAGCTCGGTTGACCGTCTTGTAATCAACGTAAACTCGCCACTTTCCATTTTTCTTGGGTACTACAACCGTGTTCGAAACCCACCACGGGTAGTGCACTTCCTGGATTGCCCTAGCTTCGAGTAGGCTCTTGACTTCCTCCTTGACTACCTCGGTGTGATGAAGGGCTGATCTTCTCGTTCTTTGAATGACTGGACGAGCGTCCGGGAAGACATTGAGTTGGTGGCAAATAAAGCTTGGATCAATGCCTGGCATGCCATATGGCATCCATGCAAATACTTTGATGTTTGCCACTAAGAACTCCATCATCTCGGTCCTTTCTTGGGCGGTCAGGCTAGATCCCAGCAAAAAGAACTTATCAGGATTCTCTGTGCCGATCCGCACCTCCACCAACTCTTCAATAGCCTTTTCCTCAGCCCTAGTGCCCACATCATCCAGGACATTTTGGTCTTCCGGACCTTCGATCATTTGCACGAAGCCTTTGGCTGCTCGGCTCCCATTCAATGCCACGAAACACTGCTTCGCCATGACTTGATCGCTCCAAATCTCCTCAACTTCCCCCGTAGCCGAGGGGAACCTCATAACGTGGTGGTAGGTCGACGCCACTGCCTACATGGAGTGAAGCCATCCCCTACCAAGGATCAAATTGTTTGTGGACGGCACCTTCAACACCCAGAATTCCATCTGCTTGACAATGGATCCGGCTTTGGTCAACGCCACTCCAGTTATGAGTTAAAACCAATCAGTGGCGAAGTTGCCGGAGCCAAGTCCGTATCTTAAAGTTTGAGCTGCTTAAGGCGTCGTAGTACATGATCTCGACCGAGCTGCCTTGGTCGATCAAGATGCGCTTAACATCGAAGTCTCTGACACAAAGGGTGACCACCAACGCATCATTGTGCGGCGGTTGAATGCGCTCAAGATCCCTGCTTGAGAAGCTAAGCACATTTTTCTGCTCGGTCTTGCCCCTTTTGATCGCGGGTTTGGACTGACAAAACTTCCCTCATATGATCTGCTTTTTTGATCGTCCCCCAGAGCTCGCACACCCGCACCGGCTCTACCATACCGTGGATTATGTTGACCACTCCTTAGGGGGGGGTGCTTCTAGGTTGTCCAAAACCACTTGGCTTAGCCGGTGCGTGGTGTGCGGCCCTGGCACCCCCATCGATGTAACGGTCCAAGTGACCGATAGCGACTAACTCCTCCAAGTGTTGCTTTAGGGTCAAGCAGTCCTCCGTCCAGTGCCCTTGCTCCATATGAAATGTACAGCGATATAGCGGGTGAAGCCTTTTGCGCATCGCCTAACTTAGCGGGAAACCAGACGTAAACCTCGTCGCGGATTTCACAAAGTATGCTGTAGATGGAATCTTAAAAATCGTGGTGATGCCCGTCCGAGCGTTCAACTTTCTATTTACATCTGCTGCCTCATAATTGTGTTTATAATCGTTTCGGTCATTGCGGTGACATTTACCCCAGTTCCTACAATCCGACCGCAGTCTGATTCCCTTGCGCGATCATGTGGATGGTTTGTCTGCTGTCCGACCACGTGGACTTTTCCAGCCACTCACTTGTCTGTTGCCACTTAATTTCTCTTCGCGGTGGACGCCGCCACATCGTCCTCTACACAGATGTGCTCATTGATGCTCTACATCAACAGCTCCATGGATGTCGGTTGGTTCATCGTGAGTGAGTCCCTCAGTCTATGTCCAACCGGGAGACCGCGCTTATATTGGGTGATTGCCAGGTTGGTCAGGTAATCTAGGATCTCGTTGAATGTTTCCCAATACCTGGCGTTGTACGCTTTGAGAGAGTCGCCTGACTCCATCTTGACGCTCAGGAGGTGGTCAACTTCCTTTGGTGTTTTAGTGTTGGTTTTGAATCGAGTCACGAACGCTGCCGCCAACTGCTGCCACCTTTCGATGCTTTCCTTAGGAAGCCTCTCAAACCACTTCAAGCCCAACTCGCCTAAACTCGACGGGAAAATAAGGCACATGAGAGCGTCATTATGCCTGTATCCAGCCATAACCTGCCGGAAGTGGCTTACATGC
>JAPPVO010000014.1:159223398-159254720 GCA_030407325.1 Camellia japonica | reverse complement strand
GGAACTACGTCAGGCTTGATTCCCATGTTTACGATACGTAGGCAACTTCATTTTGAAGTCCAGCCATAAACACTTCAAACTCAACTGTCCTGTCCATGAGTTTGAACGGGTCATCTTTGTCGCTTCTTTATCCAAGAGTCCGGTTGCGACACTCATTATGAGAGCAAGTTACAGTATGTTGCGGCGCTATTCAGACAAGGGGCAACTTTCCATTGCCGTGAGTTGCCATTCAAACAAGGGGCAACTTTCCGTTGCCATGCAATGCCCTTCAGACACGGGGCAATTTTCCATTGTTTTGGATCTGAGGTTGTGCATCTCATGGGTAAATTCCGTGTTGGTCAAGCAGTGGCCATTTGCAAAAATAGTTTTTGAGGATATTTAATGAAGTTGACTAATTCTCTCAAAAATTATTCCATTTTTTCCAAAATTGAACCTTTTCTTGGACCCAAAAAAGGAAAATTTTCAGTGCTCACGACCTGACTTGCATGATTTTGGATCAGAAAATTGAACAAGTATGTTAATCTAACTCTCATATTGGTCAAAATTGTTTTAGTAGAAATCCAAAAAAATGGTCAAAATGATGAACTAGGGGCATAGTTGAGTCAGGTGTTCTGTCTTTTCTCCATTGTCAACATACTTGTCAGAAAGGGCACTCTACCTGCCAGAAAAGGGCACAACTGGAGCTAACAGCAAAGTGCCGAAAGCTATCTCATCCTCCGAGCAACGAGGTATCAAGCCAAGTGCGAATCACGAATTGGAATGGATCAGGATATTCCACTCCCGCATCTGGACAGATCTAATCACGTCCAAACTCCCCAGCAGAGCGTCGTCAACTGATGTCCGCTGCAGATTTGCTACACACCCAGTTGTAGCGCAACCCCTCTGTGGGAAAATTCGCTAGCTGTGCGCAGAAGAATGAGAATCTAGCAGAATGCCAGGGGCAAAGAGCCCGCAACTTATTGTTTATCCATCAACCACCTAGGGGAGGGATAAAAAATGAGAGATTGAAGAATAGAGAGATGTGCGCTGAGAGAAAAAGTGAGGAAAGGGCTTTTTCAGAAAAACAGAGCCTGAGGGCCGAGTGACGTGAGAATCACAAATAAGAAAGGGTGGGAAACAATACCCGAAGAAACAGGCTCCCTGTGCGCATTTGAGTCTTGTGTTTTGTTGTGTTTTTGTTTGTCTCGATTCTTGTTTTGAGTCATTTTGAGCGTCAATAGATGTGTTTAGGTTGTTTACCTTTTATTTTCCATTGTTGAGTCGTTTTGGCTGTGGTCAGTCATAGGCTCAATACCTGGTCAAAAACTCATCTCTCAATTTCAAAATGATTTGTTTTGTGCTCAGAGTGCTGTGCCATTCTCCACATGTGTACAAAACAAGATTTGTTCTTTCATAAAACTGCAGGGTTCAACCCAGGTCATGTGAGAACAGTAAAACCAGGACCTATCTGAAGCTATATAGGTTCCAGACTGCAAAGCAAAAGAAAAGAGGGAAAATTGGAGCATCTGAGTTTGTTTCAAATTCCGTGATTGTACTCCGGATGCACCTCCTCAGGCCTTGTCAATGCTCCGAAGTATGAGTGTGCCTCTACCTCAAGCTCGAGTTCAAGTCTGTTTCAATGCCAGAATGGCGATCAGAAGTGCTCTCCCTGAGTACTGTTCCATACCAAGGGGCACCTTGGCTATGTTTGCAATGAGTTCCTAGGAGACCAACTGCGACGGTGGAAACTAGAGTTCGAATGGCTGTTGCCTAGAACGCAAAGGTTCAGGATTTCCGAGACTAAAGTCTGGTTTAAATACCCAGGGGTGTATCCCCAGCTTGAAATCTGTTTGGAAGCCCCATAGGTTGACATAGCTTGTGCGCGCCTCAATTCTGGATACTGAACCAACCTAGTCTGTCACCTCGTTGAAGAATAGGGAAAGTTGTGAATATGGTCGGGAAGAAAAGCGGCATCCATGGCTTCTGCATGCAGAGGTTGTCCCTTGTCAGCATTTCAGAACCTTTGAACTGTGAGTTGAAGGTAAGTGTTCGAAGAACACAAGGGGAGATCCCCATCAGAGTAGAGCGGTTCATCGCCACTCATCCCATGAGGTGCCTTCTAAAGCACCGCTTTGTTTGTTTATTGCATTCCCTAGACATCATGCTCTACATTGCTTGTAACATGTATCATATCATCACACATATTGCATAAATGCATCTTGTACTATACTTATTCTTGTTGTCGCATAGAATATACACGTTACATTGGATGTACGTCGTTGATCTTTTTGCATAGAGTATGTACATTGCATGGAGCACATTTTAACCTTGCTTGCATAGAATGTGCACTTCTCACCCTAGCATGAAATGCGCATCTTAAATGTTGTATAGAGCATACATTTCTTGCACTGGCCTCGCTGTGCATGTCTCACGTGCATTATTATGCACACTCCACCTGCATTGTTATGCACACTCTAGTTGCATTGTTATGCACACTTCACCCGCATTGTTATGCACACTTCACTTGCATTGTCACGCACGTTTCACCCGCATGGTTATGCACGTTACACTTGCATTGTTATGCACACTCTAGTTGCACTGTTATGCACTTTTCAGTTGTATTGTTATGCACACTCTTTACTTGTGTTGTCACGCACGTTTACCCGCATTGTTATGCATCGTTCCACCTGCATTGTTATGCACGTTTCACTTGCATTGTTGTGCGCTCTCCACTTGCATTATTATGCACACTTCACTTGCGCTGTCACGCACGTTATTTGCATTGTATTGCATTGTACCTATCAAGTTTCTTTCTCATTCATGCACGATATTGTATGTACGATTCATTCAAAGAAGTTCCATTTAAGATCATTCACTTAGTGTATCAATCACACTTTATTTACTTTAGTGTATCCATCACACTTCATTCATTTAGTGTATCAATCACACTTCACTCTCTTCATTCATTCAGTGTATCAACCACACTTCTTTCACTTAGTGCATCAATCACACTTCACTCACTTAGTGTATCAATCAAACTTCATTCACTTAGTGTATCAATCACACTTCTTTCACTTAGTGTATCAATCACACTTCTTTCACTTAGTGTATCAACCACACTTCATTCACTTAGTGTATCAATCACACTTCTTTCATTTAGTGTATCAATCACACTTCATGTCATGACCCGAACCCGCCCCCGTGGATTAAGGACATAACCGGCCAGTAATCGTGAGATTACCTACGGCCTCAAACCAAACCAAACGTATTTTAACAGAGTTCATGGGGGCCAAACGGAAGCAATTTGAAACTTTGTCCATAGAGCCGTGCTTATATGCACATCATTACACACATATGTTAATAACTCACGACAGAAAGTACAATGACATAAAATTCTTTACAGACAGGATCATTCAAATCTAAGTCAGCCAAACAAACTATATACAGACATACACAAGGTCCTCGCCCACATGACAAAATATGATACATAACAAAATGGCAAGGACGGGTCTCGTACGTGAGACACAAGGGCTGACTCTCAAAGACTTGGTTGTTCCACATTGGCTTCACAGGGGCTGGGTCTGGACCTCTCATAGCTCACCTACAAACACACGAATGAGCGTGAGCGAAAGCCCAGTGAATAATATCAAATAAGAAGATACAACAATATGTAGAACAACATATTCCGAACGGCCTTGGGCCCAATTCATTTTTTCTAATTAACATATATATACGCAATGTAAGTCAAGTGACTGTGGTTCTAAGCATACTGGCCTTTTAGCCTCTTTATCTTTCTTTTATGTCAAAACGGCCTCTGGCCCACTCATTCGTCCTTGTCAAAACGGCCTTTGGCCCAATCACACTTTCATGTCGAAACGGCGCTTAGGCCCAAATACACTTTTGTGTCAAAACGGCTCTTAGGCCCAAATACACTTTTGTGTCAAAACGGCTCTTAGGCCCAAATACACTTTCGTGCCAAAACGACTCTTCGGCCCAAATACACTTTCGTGTCAAAACGGCTCTTCGGCCCACATTTTATCAATCGGCCTTCGGCCCACATTTTATCAATCGGCCTTCGGCCCATATTTATATCAATCGGCCTTCGGCCCACATTTTATCAATCTGGCTCATAAGCCTTCCATTTCAAATTGGCTCATAGGCCTTTCATATCAAACTGGCACATAGGCCTTTCATATCAAACTGGCTCATAGGCCTTTACATCAAACTGGCACATAGGCCTTTATACCAAACTTGTCCACCATTTAAATTAATGAACTTTACAAAACTTACATAAGAGTAAGCAAATGGGACAATAACATAATTTAGATATTACTCACAGTGATCGGCTTGTGGATTTGCCCTGGAGTTTGACCCTACATATCACATAACACATATGGGTCACAATTAATTCAATCCGTTCTTTAGTTCACATATTCCTCTTTAGGCTTCATTCTTATCTCTTTAATTCAATTACAATGCTCAATGCATGCCTAAGAGTGCTTGGAAGTGAAAGGGAATGGAAAATAGAACACAGAATGCATAAACAAAATTTTAGCAAAACAAGGTCCCCGCTCGAGCGTGGACTTCCCCGCTCGAGCGTACCCTTAAGCCTGCAAAGTGCTGGTTACCTCAAATTCCCGCTCGAGCGTGAACTCGGACGCTCGAGCGGACTGCCTGTCTACATAGCTTCCCGCTCGAGCGTAAACTTCCCCGCTCGAGCGGGCACTATGTCTGTCAAAAATGCTGGGAGCTCGAATTCTCCGCTCGAGCGGCTGTTTCCCCGCTCGAGCGGACACCAAACTTTCTGGGTTTTCCAGAACTGTTCTTGAGCTTCAAATACACATTCAAACTGATATTTCTTGCACTTCACAGCCCATAGCACTCATATACATATACCAACATGATATAAACACCAAATTACAACATATTGAAGCTCAATTCCCATGAATCAATCACATGCAAACCCAAATTATACCAAACTTACTTCCAATACATTAAATTCATGCATTTAAGCTTCATATCCTCATCAATCATGCATGCATGTCAATTCTTGACTCCATTTCTATTTCAAATGGTACAAATGGTGCTTCTAACCATGAAACTCAACAAAACTATGCTTGCATGTATGATTCAACACTCATATTTCCATATTCAACTTAATACATGCTTGATTATGCAAAATCATGGTGATCCTACACATGCATGTGCATTTTTAACTTCAAATTCATCAATTATAGCACAACTCTTGTTCTTGATCACCAATTTAACTTTAATTCACAAATTATAAGTTAATATTCATGAATCCATTTACCTGGAGGCTCAAACCTTTCAATCCAAAGCAATTTCTTGAGTAATCTTCTAAAACTCCAAGCCTCAAGACCAAAACATCAATCTTCTACACCTTCCCTCTCTAATTCGGCTCTCCCTATCCTCTCTGGGAGTTGATTTCAACCAAATGAAGAAAAAGAGAGGGGTTGGTGTAAAATGCTCCACTAAATACCATTTCACTTAATTACTATCATCAACATTACATATTTGAGCACTAAGTCATTATTTTAATCCAATTAATTTGATCCGAATCAATTTCCAATTAAATTTCACCGTAGGCTCTAAAAATTATGCCAATCACAATGGCGCGATCAATTTCGGGTTCTTTGGCCGATAAGGCCTTCAATTTAATTTTCGAAGCGGAAAAATCAAACAGATATTCCTACGGTGAACAGATACAATTTCAAAATCACATATTATCACACAATGGCGCACAAAATCATGCTAAACACATAATCATAATCAGATTAGGGACCAATTAGCTAATTACGGAACAGGGGTATCACACTTCACTCTCTTCATTCATTCAGTGTATCAACCACACTTCTTTCACTTAGTGTATCAATCACACTTCATTCACTTAGTGTATCCATCACACTTCATTTGCATTTAGTGTATCCATCACACTTCATTCCTTTTGTGTATCCATCACACTTTGTTCACTGAGTGCATCTATCACACTTTGTGTTCACCTTTAGTGTATCTATCATACTCTGTTCACTTAGTGCATCTATCACACTTTGTGTTCACCTTTAGTGTATCTATCACACTCTCTTCACTTAGTGTATCTATTACACTTTGCTCATTTAGTGTATCTATCACACTCTCTTCACTTAGTGTATCTATCACACTTTGTTCATGTAGTGAATCTATCACACTCTCTTCACTTTGTGTATCTATCACACGTCCGCTTTGTGTATCTATCACACGTTCGCTTCGTGTATCTATCACATGTTTGTTTAGTGTATCTATCACACTCCGTTTGCTGCATGTATCTATCACACTTCGTTCTCCTTTCGTGTATCTATCACACGCTCACTTTGTGTATCTATCACACTTCGTTCTCCTTTCGTGTATCTATCACACATGCTCACTTAGTGTATCTGTCATACTTCGTTCACCTTTTGTGTATCTATCACACATGTTCACTTCGTGTATCTATCACACTTTGTTCGCTTTCGTGTATCTATCACACTTCGTTCACTTTTGTGTATCTACCACATGCTCACTTTGTGTATCTATCACACGCTCACTTTGTGTATCTATCACACGCTCACTTTGTGTATCTATCACACTATGCTCACTTTGCGTATCTACCACACGCTCATTTTGTGTATCTATCACATGTTCATTTTGTGTATATATCACACGCTCGCTTTGTGTATCTATCACACATGCTCACTTTGTGTATCTATCACACGTTCGCTTTTTGTATCTATCGCACATGTTCGCTAAGATTGCACGATTTTCTTACATCCTTTCTGCATGAGATGTATTTTGGATCGTGTTTACTTGCTTTTGTACGAGTTTGATGTAGCATTTCTTCGCATAGCATTCGCTTAAAATGTTGCATTTATTTTACATAATTGCTTCATCACAGCTCTCTTTGCATGATCATAAGTTATGCTCTTGCATCATGCATGTCATTTGCATTTTGCCCCAACCTGCAAGCGCATCTATATTGTATTTTGTTTGTTTGTCCAAGTCTTCGGCCTTGTCAAAAATGGGTCGTCTCTGGGCTTTGACATTCACTCCCGCCACTTTGTGACTTTCGAGTTCTGTCAAAGAGGGGCAACTGTAGACACCCCATTTTTGACCGCCCTTAAGACTTGGGCACTACTGATGGTTTACTTGGTGGTGAAAGATGTGCAGGGCAAAGGTTCGATTTCTTCGGCAAGAGAAGAGTCAAATCCTAACCTCACACCCCATTTTCGACCAAACCTATTTTGAATGGTTTTTAGACCTTAAAACCCTCTCTTTCAAAATATTTTTGAAATAAAGTTCCTACGATGTTCCGAGGCTCGCATTTTGTAAAATGTTGCACTTTCGGTAAACCGAGCGAGGACAAAGTGGAAATGAATGAAAGAGAGATGAAATCTTTGAAAAAACTTTCAAAACACCTTGTTTAGGGGTTTGGAGTTGAAGAAAAGAGGAGAAGAGAGGAGAAACCAAGTTGGAGAAGAAGTTGGGTATGAATCGCTAAGAGAGAGTCAAGCGGTCCTCGCTAAATCAGGCTTATCTGTCTATGCACTTGGATTTAAGATATGAGGCCACCACCGTTGGAAAAGAGACTTCCGGGGCTTCATTTTTCACTTAAGAATCTCCTAAAGTCGAGTCTAGATGGGAGAGATATGATTGGCTGAAGTTGGGCATCATTCCGGTTGGCCCGAAACTGAGCAGCCTTCACTAAAAGAGGAATATCTCTTAGAACACATGTAATTTTGAGGTGAGGCTTCCAAATTTGGAAAGAAGACTTCTGGGGCTACAGTTTAGGCTCAAGAATGACCTGAAAAGGAGTCCAGATGAAGGAATTAGGCTTGCTTCAAGTCAGGGACTAGGGCTGATTTTTTCCATCGGCCTCTATGGAGGTCCATCGGCCAGAATTTGACCTCGGCAGCTATAGGTCGGCCAAAAGTGAACCTTATCGGCCAAAAATGATGGCCGGTCGGCACCAAAGATGGCCGGTCGGCCAGAAGTGTCCAGAAAGCCCAGAATTGGCAGATATTTATCCTCCAGCTGTTTCTAGCTTGTGCCACCTGTTCCCAATCAGATATTTCGACCAAAAAGTTGATATTTTGCTATATATGAAGCTATATCTCATTTTCAAAGGGGACAACCTTCTTGGACAAGCTTGGGAGCTTCTCTCACTAAACTCTCTCTCTCTCTACAAAACTTCCAGAGCAAGATATCTGCCTCTCTCCCTAAAGCCTCCTTCTCTTGCATTTGTGTGCATAACAAGAGCTATACTTGGAGATATACCTCACCTTTGCCTAGGCATCCTTGATCAAACTCAACCACCATTGGGCTGAGGTTCTTTGAGGATCATTTTGAGCTCCAAAAGCTGGTCTTAGCACAGAGTTTGGAGCTATTTCGCAGCTGTGCTTCAAGGGTAAGCATCTCTCTCTTTTAACCTCATTTTGTACACTATCTTGGCCAACTTTGCATGCTTGTTTTGCCACCCTTTTAAAATGTTTTTGGCTTGGTTTTGAACTGAGAAAATCTCTGTTTTTCAGTCCTAAAAGTGATGGTTTAGGCCTATTTTGTGTTAGGGGGTTGTCTCTCCCTTTGCTCCTTGACTTGTAAAGCATTTAGAGCCAACTTCCTAAGCTTTTGAAACCATCTTTGTTTGGCCTTTTAACCACTGAAATCCAGTGGATTTTCAGTGGTAAAATTGTGGTTTTGAGGTGCAAAATGGGAGAGGGTGGTCCCCTCTCCTCTTGTCTTGCTTGCTAGTGTTGATGGCCAACCAAATGAGCATGTGTTTTTACTTCTTTATAGCTTTGTTTAGGCTCATTTTTGTGACTTATCAGACCTGATATAACTCTGATTTTGGCTGGTTTGATCACCTTTTGCTTGCATTTTGTACTTGTAGTGCAAATCATGCTTACTAGCTTAACATGCTTGATGTTGTAGCCTATTATTTTAGCATGCATTGGCTCCATTCCAGCACATTTTTGGTGATATTTTGACATGCCATAACTTTGATTTTTGTTGTTGAAGTCGCCTCGTGATTGGCTTTGGTAGGTGTAGTGTAAACCTCCTTATTGGCCTTACATACTCCATGTTTTGACCCTTCATGCTAGCTTGTTTTGGCTTTGCTCCATGCATGTTTTGTCATTGTTTTGGCATGCTCTAGGACTGCTTTGGGATGTATTGGCCATATGCTTCATGCATTGCATAGCTATAATGCAAACGCCTTGACTAGTCTTGAGTTTTGAGGCCTCTACCATGCTATACTTGTGATGTTTGCATGCCTTGGCATCATTTGGCATTGAATTTTAGAGCTTATATCTGTGCCATACTCCCATGTTTATCACTCTTTAATTGTGTTTAAGAGTGTGCCCTTATGCCTTGTTTGTGAGCTAATTCGGGAGCCTATCTTCTTGCCATCTTTGTTGTGAGTCCAGCATGTTTTTGCTACTATTTTGACCTGCCTTAGATCCGTTTTGAGTGCTTTAGGTCATTTGAGCATTGTTTGGTGTGGTTGTAGTGTAAAGCCCTCGACTAGCTCTGTGTTTCAAGCTTCTTGACATGCTTTCTTTGAGCTATTTGCATGATTTAGCATCCTTTGGAATGTAATTTCAGAGCTTACTTCATTGCTACATTCTCACAGTTGTCACCTCTTCATCATGTTTGAGAGTTGTACTATTATGCTTAAGCCTTGGGCCAATGCATTAAGCATGCATTTCCTTACTTTTCAAGCCATCATTTCTTCATTTTGGCCACTAATTTGGGCATGGCTAAGGTCTGCCCATTTTGGTTTAAGTCCATAGTTGCATGTTGTTGCATGCTTGCTAGTTTGCATGTTGTTGCATGCTTGTCCATCTTTGCATGCCATGCATGTTTGTATGTTTAGGTTGCATTTTGCATGCTTGCTAGTTTGCATTTTTGTCACATGCTTGATTAGGTTGCATTGCATTTGGCATGCTTGTTACCTTAGCCTTGTGTGCATGCTTGAGTCCTATTGCATTTGGCATGCTTAGGTTGCATAGCATTGCATTTCCATGTTGCATTGTATTTGGCATACATGCATTGCATTGTGTCTGGTTTGGGGTGTCAAACCAAACACAAGGACCGAGGGACGTTTCGTACTCAAAGTGACGAAATGTGCCTCAATCCTCGGTCGCCGACACTCTTGATCCAACATGATAGAGTGTGAGGCATTTATGTGTTTTTGTGCATTCATTTCATATTGATTTGCACACTTGGTTCCTTTGGCCATCCTGCATTGGAATGCGTGATTGATGGCCCGAGGGTCGAGCACTACACACCTTTGAGTCTTAAACATGATAAGGGGTGTAGTTGCAAATATTTTCTTGCAAATGTATTGCCATGCCTCTGTTTGTCCTCTGCTGCAGCAACAAGAGCAATTTGCAGGAAGAGATGGCCGATCGGCTATCTGCAGTGTCGATCGGCTAACAATTTTTCGCCGATAGAATCAAAAATGGCCGATGGCCATTATTCACTGGCCGATGGCCACCCCTTTTGGCCGATGACCTCTCAGAGTGTCCATGAGGTGGTTCAGAAGCATCACAGAGATTTGTGCAATGTTCAGAGGTGCAAAACAGTGCAAACAGAGGCAACATGGGGCATGGCAACGGATTTCCGAGAGAAGCCGACCGAGCGCGCATGCATCCCTCATCACGAGGCCGTTCAGTGTTTTAATAGCTTAGAATAGTTATTTGCTTCAATTCGGTTATGTAATAATTAATTAGCTTGTTAGTTAGTTAATTAGTTGGCTTGTATTATTTATTCGGACCCTCCGTCGAGAGGGCGAACTTTGTAATAAGTGTGCGTGAGTGTGTGAATGTCTTCCAACCCCACGTCTTTCTCCCTTTTATTTACCAGCTTTTGATGGTTAGATTAGGGCATATTTCAATTAGCATCCTTATGCTTGCATGTTTGCATTCATTCATCTATTTTACATGCACCGGGCTCGGCGCATCATACTAACTGCATAGTATTTCAATTCCAACTTGAATACGTGTATTGAGTTGTCGCATTCCACATGCCATTCTTAGATAGCCGAGCCTATCTCTAGTTGCATTTTGCATGCATTGCATTAGCCATCTTAACATAGCTAGGATCATGCATTGATTGCTAACTAGCTATTGTTTTGGCTCGGAGTACTAGGTAAGCTTTTATGCTTTAGCATTCCTGCATGTGTGTTGTTGGTTGCCATGATAGCATGCTTGCCATAAGGCTATTTGCTTAAATGATATAACTGCCTGAATGCCTGTGGGTGAAGGTTGGATTACTTGAATTGGAACAATTCATCGAAATACGAGTTTTTAAGCCCACTTGAGGTGGCAAATCATGTTTTCTAAGCCCACTCGAGGGTGGCAAATCCACATCTTAGCCTACTTGCGAGTAGCACCTTCAAACCATTTTCAAACAAACAAACATGAGATGATTTGTCCCATCTTAGGCGATCTAGTCTATACTTGTATGTTGTGTGCATCACATAGTAATTCTAGGCTAATAACCAGAATAAGAACGCATATGTTTTCAAAAACAAGATATCATGTTTAGTAGTGGCCGATCTTTGATCGGGCGAGCGGGGGTGCTCATTGCATGACCTTCCCTAATCGTACCCAAGTTCCCGAGCCGAGGCAACTTTGGTGGTGACGGACACATGGCCTTAGACACGAGTCAGGGTTTCCTAAATTTCCCCAAAATAAAATATTTAGGTGGCGACTCTGTATCTGGCAAAGCAGTCCATGTTTGGCACTTCTTTCTTAAAAATCAATTTTCCAAAACGATTTGCCGGATTTGGACTCTTTGGTGATTTATCGGTCTCTCATTGCACTTTGCGGGATTAGATTCAGAACCGTGACATTTGAGTCCGAACTGTAGTAGCATGAAGCTTGAGGGCGTGTCTACACAGGCGGGTATGAATCTCCAATCCCATAGCTTCTAGTGATGGAAAGAGAGGGCATGTGTCACTGGTTCTGGCTGCCTGAGTAGTGGGGTTGGGAGCGCTCACTGTGGTCACCCACTCCAGCAACACCCTTCCCTTTGACTTGCCGTTTGAGAGCTTCCATCTCTACCGCCATTCTCTGGATTACGGCGTCTTGGTCCCTCAACTTGTGCTCCAGGCGTTGAGCGTGCGACTCTTTTCGCCGCCGGTGTCCGTCTGGACTCTGCGAGTGACCAGTGCTCCTGGCGTGCTTATCTCGCGCATCTCTGGGAAGTCCTCCTGGTGAGGTCTCCATGCCCGCCATGTTCGGAATGGTGGGAAGTCCATCTCTCCGTCGGACTGACTCTGGGGTAATACCGTCGATGGCAGACAATGGTACTTCATCGTTGTTTGCCACGGAAGGTGCTCCGATGAGCTTGGAGGGCAAGGTTGTGTCTACTCAAGCTTCCCACAGACGGCGCCAATTGTACGGGGGCCAAATATCCGTAACCTTCCGTACTCCTCGCGTCCAAGCTGCGCCTTCCTCCGATTGACCTGCGAACACAACGAAGTTGAGCTACCCGATGGTGCGTTGCCGGAAAACCCCTCCAACGGTCAAGTCAGCACACACTCAGAGAGAGAAGAGAGAGAAGACCCTGTGTTTGTGTTTCTCTACCAGAAGATGTTCCATGCCCAGCATGGGGGGCGCAGTCACGCTTATATACCTTTTGAGCGTGCCTTTGCGTCCATTCGCCTTTTGACGCGTGGACCTGCTCTCCTATCCTACTTTCCCACGTATCAGCGCAAATACAGCTAAACACCACCTAACCAAACTACCAAACTACCAAACGACATTGGCACGAACAGATAGCCCGGCGGCGCTACCCCATCTTCCTACAATCATATTACTTCCGAGACATGCAATCCTCCTAGCCGAGCTCCGTTATGACCGAGCTTTGTAGCCCTCCGTTATGACCGAGCTTTTGCTCGGTTGGGCCGGTCTGCAGAGGATCTTGCACGCCGATCTCAACGAGAAAACAACGCGAACCGAGCTCTTGCTCAGTTGGGCCGGTCTGCGAAGGATCTTACACACCGATCTCAACGAGCAAACAACGTGAACCGGGCTGGCAAAGAAGTTATCCCGGACAAACCAGACCTGGGCTTTAACCTAGCGAACTGCTCCTAGATTGGCCCAGCCCAGCTCGGCCCAAACATGCTCAGACCAATTTTAGCCCGGTCATTACCATGACCCAAAGCCAAATTATGAAATCTCCCTCTCAATTGCCCCTTAATTCCATCCGCGCTAGCGTGGCTGGGATTACATGCTCTTGCCGGGGTCGTTCCTCTGCCCGGCCTTACACCGCAAGACATTCACCGTGCTAAGTCCCACGCTCGGTCTCTTGACTTGCTCGGTCAGCGCCTTGACTTACCAACCTGTCTTTTCAATACTGATGTCGCCGTCATTACAGACGCATGTCGTCCATCCATTGGCCTGGAACACCCAACCCAGCCGCCTCCCGCTGCCTCTTTACATTCAAATTTTGGCGTTTCTCTTTCCCTTCTTATACCTATCGTCCTTCCTTTCGTTCCCCCTCTTGTTCTGTTCATTTTCAGCTTCAAAACCACCCTACGATCAAGAGCTCTCACCCTCACTCATTCTATTGAGATTGGAGCATCCCCGCAAGCCCTTTCCACACCTTCACCGTCGTTGGGGGCCCCGTCCGAGCCCTAACCTGTAAGTCTTCGACTCTCCTCTACTCTTCATCTGTTACTCATGTTTTTATTGTATAACTGGGCCATTGACTATTATAGTTGAGTCTAGGGCATGAAGACAATAGGTTTTAGGACTTCGAATGGAGTTAGCCTAGGATGTGACCCCAAAAACCATTTCTACCCCTTTTCCCTCAACTGTTCATCATCTTTTGTGATGAACACGCGAGGATCTGGGACAGACCGGGCTTTATGTCTTTATTTGATCCAAAATCATAAACGGACTGAGCTAGTTCCAAGTTTGTAGGACTTAGGGGAGAATCAAGTTCAGAAAGCACTGGGACGCTCGACCCGGCTAATACCTGGTCCGCTTTGAGCGACCGAGCTGTTGGTCTCACCCAATCGGACCCAGGTGCAGTTGCGCCCAAAGTAACTGGGCAGAGCTCAAGCTCGTTGGCGCAACCGCGCTATCACTTACAGTTGGCTTTTAACTGTAGAGTCCTAGGGGACCAGACACCAACACAAGGGCTCTCAAAGACAGAGCAGCCACAATGCAAAATTTAATCAAACCAACACTGTCGAGCTGAACAAGCCGGTCACTCATGGGGTGCTACCATTTCGTTGTGGACACGTCGGGTGCTCTTTCCATGTTCCGCGAGGAGTACAGCGTCCCCGCCAATGTATACCTGGATCTCGGCGAAGAGGGCATAAATCCAAGGGGCAGGTTAGAATCTTACCCCTTCACCATACTGAGCATGATCGAGGGCGGGTTGCGTTTCCCGGTACAACCCCTCATGTGCGAATTCTTAAGAAGAACTGGGCTAGCACCCACCCAAGTATCTACCAACACATACCGAATTATAAACAGCATGGCCGAGCTGAACACCCACTCCAGCAACACCCTTCCTTTTGACTTGCTGTTTGAGAGCTTCCATCTCTGCCGCCATTCTCTGGATGACGGCGTCTTGGTCCCTCAACTTGTGCTCCAGGCGTTGAGCGTGCGACTCTTTTCGCCGTCGGTGTCTGTCTGGACTCTGTGAGTGACCAATGCTCCTGGAGCGCTTATCTCACGCATCTTTGGGATGTCCTTCTGGTGAGGTCTCCAGGCCCGCCCTGTTCGGAATGGTGGGAAGTCCGTCTCTCCGTCAGACTGACTCTGGGGTAATACCGTCGATGGTAGACAATGGTACTTCGTCGTTGTTTGCAATGGAAGGTGATCCGATGAGCTTGGAGGGCAAGGTTGTGTCTGCTCAAGCTTCCCACAGACGGCGCCAATTGTACGGGGGCCAAATATCTGTAACCTTCCGTACTCCTCGCGTCCAAGCTGCGCCTTCCTCCGATTGACCTGCGAACACAAAGAAGCTGAGCTACCCGGTGGTGCGTTGCCGGAAAACCCCTCCAACGGTCAAGTCAGCACGCACTCAGAGAGAGAAGAGAGAGAAGACCCTGTGTTTGTGTTTCTCTCACCAGAAGATGTTCCATGCCTAGCTTGGGGGGTGCAGTCTCGCTTATATACCTTCTGCACGTGCCTCTGCGTCCATTCGCCTTTTGACGCGTGGACCTGCTTTCCTATCCCACTTTCCCACGTGTCAGCGCAAATACAGCTACGCACCACCTAACCGAACTGCCAAACGACGTTAGCACGAACGGACAGCCCAGCGGCGCTACCACATCTTCCTACGACCGTATTACTTCCGAGACATGCAATGCTCCTAGCTGAGCTCCGTTATAACCGAGCTTAGCAGCCCTCCGTTATGACCGAGCTCTTGTTCGGGTGGGCAGGTCTGCGGAGGATCTTGTACGCCGATCTCAACGAGAAAACAATGTGAACCGGGCTAGCAGAGAAGTTATCCCGGGCAAATCGGACCTGGGCTTTAACCAAGCGAACTGCCCCTGGATCGGCCCAGCCCAGCTCGACTCAAACATGCTCGGTCCAATTTTAGCCCAGTCATTGCCACGGCCCAAAGCCAGATTATGAAATCTCCCTCTCATTGGCTAATTAAAAAAAAAAAAGGCATATTAGTCCAAAAATTCTAAAAAAATAGACTGAAAGGATCTCCTAGAATAACTCACCAAGTCAATGGGACTTGCATGTCTATAAGAAAATTCATAGAACTTTTTAGTATACAAGTTTTTGAAATGGGATTTCCAAGTAAATTTTATTAAAAAAATTTCTATTGATTAACTCTAATTTAACCATAACAATAAACTCTAATTATTCCAGAAATTATGACTTCTAAAAGAAAAGTATGTTCAACTATTTCAAAATTTTAATTTGTATACCACTATATAGAAGCAATTTACTAAAATCTAATTATTTCATAATTTATGATTTTTAAAATATACATATATTAGTATAATACCCGAGCTATGCATGGACATAAATAAATAATTTCAAAATTAAATAATAACAGAGTGCAACCTCCGTATAGTCACAAGCGGGATTCGAACTCGTGCTTCGGATTCCCTTCCTGAAGCTTCTAACCTAAGAACCATAACTTGGTAACCTTACCAAAAATAGTTTAGAATCAATTAGATTTTAACCATTTTCATCAGCATTACATTGAAGATTTTTTTTTTTTTTTTTTTAGCTGGTTGGATATTTTTTTGTGGTTATGTCATTAATGTGTATTCTGAGTTTTTAATAAGAAGTGCTTGTCATAATTAATTGATGAAAACTAAAGAAAAATAGAATAAATTACAAAGAGTACATTTAACATAAAATAATGCATTCCATCTTATGAGTTTTGTAATTTTAATTTCTCCTACGTCAAACTTCACCCGATGATATAGTTAAATATGACTAAATTTCTTTCTTACCTTTCTATGTAGAAAATTTTTAAATTCCAAAATCATAAATATTGTTAGATGGACCAATTCTATGCCATGTGTATTTCTTAACGTATAATTTTTTTTTTTTTTTTTAAAAAAATTTGTGAAGATCAATACTGTAAAGCTAATAGTGCATTTCGGATGAAACATTCTTTTGCAATAACATGTATGTAGATGTAGATATATCAAAATTTTATTTTTATTATGCAAAGTTACAATAAAATTATTTACACTTGTCAATTAGCTAAATATTCCCCTCCTATGCCTTTACCTTTCTCTTTATTCATCCTCTAAGAAGGGCAATTATGTTATTTATGCAAAAATTACATATTCAGTTAAAAAAACATGGTGTTTGGGAAGAATTTTAGTTGGGTTTTTTCTCATTTTTTTCACTAAAAGACAAAAATTTTGCAAAACCAAAAAAAACACATCCAAACAAAATATGACATACAACCCCATAATCATTTCACTTTTTCTCTCACAAACATCACATCCAACCACAAAAAACCCCAACTATCTTCCCAAACACAAAAAATATTTTCTTCAATAATATCCTACATCTAAAAAAACTACATAAAAACCCACTTCCCAAACACCATCATGTGCAGGATAGGGGCCGCATATGCGGGAATCTGGGAGATTTTCTGGGCTACACACTGCATTATATGTAGGTGCCGAGCCAAGTGCGGGGGAAGAGTGTCGCACGTACGAGAAGTAGGCTCCACACGTGCAGGGGCAAGCGCCGCACGTGCGGGACGGACCTGAGTCCGAAAACTCTGTTTTTTCCTCCTTCTTTTGTGCTATATATATCACTTTTGGGATATTTCTCTCTCACTCTAAATATCTTTTTGCTCCTCCTTCTCTCTAAAAACTCTCACCAAACATCAAAAACCCATGATTTCTTGCAATCCATTAAGTTTTGATCCATTATTTTTCACAAATCTTGGAGAGCAAAGCAAGAATTTCACTTTGTACGGTGGAGATCGAATTTCTACAACTTTTGATTTTATAGGGTTTCATCAAATCTCTTCATCAAGCTTGAGGTAGGGACTTCTTTAAGTTATATATACTTGTTTATACAAGATTGATGTTGATTTTGAAATTTTCTTAAAGATATTATAAACGTTTTGGTTTTTGACCCAAGAAATTAGTAGCTTGTTAAAGAAATTCATCTTTTGTTTCATTGAAAGATTTTCTTGAATAGTTGAAGCACATTGGCATAAAAATGATGTTTTTGGTGAGATTTTGCCTAGAAATAAAGAAATACATTGTTTGGGTGAAGAAACCTAGAAATTTGAGGTTTTCCTTAAATGAAAGAAAATGAGGGTACATGGTCGATATTATATATATATACATTGTTGTGTGTCATGATAAGTAAAGAAAATGGAGGCTTTCTTTTTTTTATATACAAATGCATATATATTGATGATGGGTTTCTTAACATATGAGAATTGTCGAGATTGGAAGTTGTTGTCCAAATATTGCTATAGTTTTGAAATGATTAAAAAGATGGAAGTTTACGAATTATGGGCATATTGTTGTATATTGATAAATGGTAGCAAACTTTTGGCTATTGGTTGGAATGGCATTGAAAAGAGAAAACGGAAATTTTGAACTTTATGGAATATTTGTTGGAGTTATGTTGAAAGTGGAGAAACATGATGTAGTATAGATAATTGTTGCATTGGCTCTTCTAAAACCTTGCATGTCATGAACATTGAATTGGGATTTGGAACTTTCATTGAGAATGAATTATTGTGAAATGAAATCATGGAAATGTTTATGGGGTAAATACGTTGGTAAGTCCGGATAGGAGGTGTAGATGGAATTAATAAGTTGGCCTGAGTGTCCGGGGTGAAAGACGTAAAACACGCGCAGAGGAGGTACCATTTCCTTTCCGATTAGCAACCGGTAAAGTGGGGTTTTTGGTGATGCTAGTTAAGCCTACTTGCAGACACTAACCTAGGAATTACCTGAGTCATATTTGCCGCCCCATTGATTAAAATTGTAAATTTCGGAATTGTTGAGATTTCAAGCTATTGTTGAACATGGGGACTTTTAAAAAGGCATGTAAATGAAATCCTCTTTTAATTGGCATTGCATGGCATTTGCATTTAATATTGGAAATCTTGCATAACTGTATATACTTTATTAAGGATTCTCAACTGGGCTTTATGTTCACCCCTATGGGATTTTGGTGCAGGAAAAGATGTGGTGATCCCGTCGAGTTGAAGGCGTGGACATATTTTGTGGAGAGTAAATGACTATATTTTGTTGTGATTTATTTTGCTAGCCAAGGGCTATTCATGTATGGGTCCGAGAGACCATTTTTGTGTAACCGAGCTTAAACCTTGGAACGTGTAAAGCCCTTAATGGCATTTTATTTATCTTTGGGATTTGATGTTCTACATGCTATAGATTCATATACTCCTATATCATTGAATGTTTAATTCGCGTGTGGGACTTTTGTACAAACCTTATTGATTAATGATGTAAAGGTTGAAGAAATGCTATTATTCTTTGATGGATGTTGGTTGATGTACCTAATTTGTGTTGAGTTATTTTGGGGCGTTACAAGAAAGAGGGGAAGTAAGCATGCGGTTGAGAAGAAAAGTAGCAATAAGAACTGCCTCCCCCCAGAATGGAGCCGG
This sequence comes from Camellia japonica, assembly GCA_030407325.1. Taxonomy (NCBI): domain Eukaryota; kingdom Viridiplantae; phylum Streptophyta; class Magnoliopsida; order Ericales; family Theaceae; genus Camellia; species Camellia japonica. Next base: position 159,235,601 of record JAPPVO010000014.1, on the reverse strand, counting down.
AACTGAGGTAGAAAGAAGAAGAGACCTAGCTGTCTCAAAGAGATGAGGGTGTTTACACTCAGTTCAACCATTTTCGACAGGTGTATCTGTATAGGAAGTTTAGTGAATGGTACCCAAATTGGCAAAATACTCACAGAACGCATTTTTAAAATATTCGTCACCCAAGTTAGACCGTAATACTTTAATTGTAGACCCAAACTGAGTAGTAATCATAGACTGAAAGGTACTATATATCTGATAGAAATCAGACTTATGAGTCATAAGATAAACCCAAGTGTAACGGGTGCAGTCATCAACAAATGACACATAGTATACAGAACCCCCTTTGGTGAGAATAGGAGAAGGGCCCCAAATATCAGTATCAACTAAAGAAAACGGTGTATCAAGTATAGAGGTCCTTTTATGAAAAGGTAAGGCTGTCATTTTGGCAAATTTACACCCCCAACATTCAGTAAGTTCACTAGGAGAAACTTTACCCAATATACATGACTGAGCTAAAGACCATAAGCGGTCAGCAGACAAATGCCCTAATCTAAAATGGTTCAAATAGAAAGGATTGGACAGAGAATCTAATTGAAAAGAGGAAAAAAAAAAACACTTGGAAAGAGGAAAAAGCACTTGGAGAAGTTGTCATAGACAGATGCAAACTCTCCACCACATAGAGTTCGCCAACTCTACGGCCAGTCCTAATCTGCTGCTTGGACATCCGATCCTTCACAGAACAAATAGAAAAAGAAAAGATAACATCAAAACTAGAGGCATCAAGCTGACTGATAGATAATAAACTGACAGATAACTGAGAAACATAAAGGGCAGATGGAATAAAGACAGTAGACATAGCGGATGGTAAGACAGACCTAACAGATATAACAGACATACCAGACCCATTAGCAACATTAACAGTAATAGGAAAATGAGGGGGAGTACAATTTTGAAGTAAGAAGAGATGAGGAGTCATATGATGAGAGGCACCAAAGTCAAAAATCCAAACAGATGAAGAGATACTTGAAGAAAACCAAAGCAAACCTGAATGAAGAGAGGAAACAATGGAGACAAATGGGGATGACTGAGAGGTAGACAGTTGTAACACCCGCCTTTTACTTAGCCGTCACTTTTATGATTAATCTGAACTATGCATTTATCTGTGCCTTATATGCTTATTTATGTGCATTATGTTTGTTAACAGATATGTTCCTTTATGAAAAGACCTGTCTGATTCATTAAATCGTAGAGTTATAAAATTAGTTAGTGGACTAAGCGGGTAAGTTGATACACCTTAATTAGGTCAAGTAATAATTTAATTAATTAACTAGTTAATGTAAGTAAAGAGGCTCTCCCTTAATTAAACTAAATTAAACTAGAGATGTATTTATATATATATGTGTGACCTCAATTAGAAGAGACATAGAGGGAGATATAATCTGAGAGAGAGTGTGGGAGAGTGTTCTAGAGTTTGAGCTTGAGTGAGTGATCAAGAAGAAGAATGATAGAATTTGTGACAACTTCATCAATTAACACATTAAGGTAAAAATTCTTCCTAATTTCTTGCATGAGACTAATTTTCATCTTGAATTCATGGAATTTAAGGAGAGAGTGAGGAATTGGGTAGTGTAAGTTGAGTTATAAACCTTAAAAGGAGGAATTCTTCCATAATTTAGCTTGAATCACTTGGTTTTGTATGATTCTAAACTAGATTTCCATGGTTTTGTTGAAAAATAGAATTTCCATATATGTAAGTGTTATTTTTTCTTTAACCTTGAAGTTGTCTATGAGATTGTAGAACTTAAGTTTGAATTTAAGGTTCTATTCTTGAATTGAACATGGAAATTGTTTGTACACCATGTTTGTTAATTTTTGGCCTTTAATTTAATTGAATTTGGGTTTGATTTTGAGGAATTTGGAACCCCAAAAAGAGAGTAGAAATTCGGTTATGGAATACCAAGAACCGCACATGCGGTTGGGGAGCCCGCACGTGCTAGAAGCATTGGCACACGTGCGACGGGTAAGCCCGCACGTGCGGATAACAGGGGAAGTGCTGGAGGCTTTTTGCATAAAAAGCACTTGGTGACGCAAGTGCGGAGAGGGTCCCGCACGTGCGGCTGTTTGACAGCCTCAGTTTCACTTTTCTGTATCATTTACTCCACTCTCGGGCCTTCGTTAGCGTGTTCTACATCTGTAATTGATGTTCATTTGTATTGCATGGGCATTAAATGAAGTAAAAGACATTAGATCAATCAATTCCTAAGTAATGGAACTAATTAGTTGGTTATATGGAAAATTAAGTATGCTACGTCTATATCTGTCTGTGTAGGTCAAACACCACGTTCCAGTCACCTGCATCACGGAACCAACTGTGAGTAACACTATTGTAAAAATATGTTTAATTTAAACTACCTTCCCTCTACTTCAAATTTATGCATTGCTCTGATATGTTTCTTGAATTGATGAATGATGATTCTATATCTGTTTGCGTTATTTACTATGGTAACCCTAGCACATGTTCATACGATTACAAAGAATCTCTGTCAGTTCCATTTCATGGAACTCCTGTTTATTATAGTGTTGGCTATCATATTTGATCTCCGATCTTCATGGCCGCCTGTTCGGTCTTCTAGACCGCCTGTATTTATCGCTTTTGGATATACTACGTGTCATATTATGCCTCTCACATGTAATACAAACCTACTTAGTATGTACTTTATTTTACATTATAATCATCATTCAGATTCTCTTACTTAGTTCTTATTCACTGGGTTTTAGCTCACATTTTATATATATGTATATGTAGGTAATCCAGTCCAAGAGGGAACATAGCTGACGATCTTGCCTCCGTTTTGGTCAAACCACCTTTTGCGCCTCTTGTCGAGGTTCCCATTTGTCGGAGTATTGGCTGGCCCAGTGATCACCTCTTTTGGCACTTCCATACTTGTTGTGATCGGTTATCATTGGTGTTATAGTTGTTGGTGATGGGAATGACTTATCTCTTTTGGTTGTATTGTAATTATAAGAGATTTGTAATACCTGGATGTACATACTTATATATTTGTATAAGGCTACATTTTGTTTCATATAAGGTCACAGCTCGTTGGACGTTATACTTTCTTATATAATAGCTTCCACTAGCCCCGTTCATTTGCTTTGTTCGGTTAGGCCTTCAGTAATCGTGGATTATTGGCCGGTTACGACACTAAACCTATAGGGACGGGTTTGGGTCGTGATAGAGTGGTATCAGAGCACGAGTTATACCGTACACACTCGTCCAAATGAACTATAAAATGTCCTAGAAAAGAGATTAGGGCATATTATCTGCATGTGTAAGTGTGTGTGGTTTATCTGATGTGCCTATATGGTAATAATGCATGTGTAAACTTTATGTGCCCTATGTTTATTATCACTCTGTTTATATATAGTCCAATGGAAAAAACAAGACCTGCAAAGACATCTGAGTCTTTTGATGCAAGAATGGACCGGCTGGAGCAAATGGTAGAATTATTGACAGAAGCGTTAAGACAACAAGAACAAAGACATCTGTTTCCACCCCCACCTCTGCCACCAATTTTAGTGGAGCCACCCAACAATTGTGACATTATTACCCCGACACAAAAGTTTAACAAGCTAAAACCGCCTACCTTTCCAGGAGGCCTTGAACCGCTGAAAGCTGAAGCTTGGATTTTGGAAATTGAAAATTTATTCGAAGTATTTCCATGTACAGAAGAGCAGAAGGTTCTATTAGCAACTTTTACTTTGCAAGAGGAAACAAGAAGATGGTGGATGCTTGTCCGGAATCAGCAGACGCCTATGACTTGGGCACAGTTTGAAGAAACTTTTTATGAAAAATACTTTCCGCAGTGTGTAAGAGACCATAAAGTAACATAATTTGAGCAGTTAAAACAGGGTACTATGACAGTAGCGGAATATGAAGCGAAATTCACATAGCTCGCGCGCTATGTGCCGTATATGGTAGACACCGAATATAAAAAAGCCAGAAAGTTTGAAAGTGGTTTGGATGTTGAAGTTCTTGATCGAGTTAATGTACTCAAATTAGAAAAATATGTCGATGTTTTGGATAAATCCATCTGTAGACCGCCCGAACTCCGCTCCGCGCGCGAGGGCGCGAATTGTAGTTCTAGCTACTACAGTTCGGACTCCTGTCACGGTTCTGAATCTAATCTCACAAAGTGCAATGCAAGACTGATAAATCACCAAAGAGTCCAAATCTAGCAAATTGTTTTGGAAAATTGATTTTAATCAAGAAAAAACACCAAACATGGACTGCTTTGCCAGATTTCAGAGTCGCCACCTAAATGTTTTGTTTTGGGAAATTTAGGAAACCCTGACTCGTGCCTAAGGCCACGTGTTCGTCATCACCAAAGTTGTCTCGGCTCGGGAACTTAGGTACGAGAGAGGAAGGTCATGCAATGAGTACCCCTGCTCGCCCGATCAAAGATCGGCCTTTACTAACATGATATGTTGTTTTTGAAAACACATGTGTTCTTATTCCGGTTATTAATCTAGAATTACTATGTGATGCGCACAGCATACAAGTATAGACTAAATCACTCAAGTTGGAACAAAACATCTCATGTTTGTTTGTTTGAAAATGGTTTGGAGTTGCTACTCACAAGTAGGCTAAGACGCAGATTTTGCCACCCTCAAGTGGGCTTAGAAAACATGATTTTGCCACTCCGCAAAGGGGGGCTTAAAAATCGCATTTTGATGAATTGTTCCAATTCAATCAATGAAGCCTTCATCCACAGGCATTCTTGCAGTTATATCATTTAAGCAAATAGCCTCATGGCAAGCATGCTATCATGGCAACACTTACATACATGCAAGGATGCTAAAGCATAAACACTCACAGTGTACTCCGAACCAAAACAGAAGCTAGTTAGTAATCCATGCATGATCCTAGCTATGTTAACAATACATAATGCAACACATGCAAAAATGCAACTAAGATAAGCTCGACTATTCTAAGATGTCATGTGAATGCAACTTGATAACATGTATTCAAATTGGTATTGAAATACAATGCAGTTTGTATGATGCGTCGAGCCCGGTGCATGCAAGACGAATGAATGAATGCAAACATGCTAGCATAAGGATGCTAATTGCAATATGCCCTAAAACTAACCACTAAAAGCAGATAAGTAAAAGGGAGAAAGAAATGGGGGTTGGAAGACATGAATCACACACACGCACCCTTATTACAACAGTTGTGCCCTCCCGACGGAGGGTCCGAATAATAAGCTAACTAGCTAATCTAAGCTAATTAAACTAATTATTACAAAACGAAGCTAATTAACTAATCCTAGTTAACTAATTAGGTATTACAACACAAATGAATAGCTAAGTACATCAACTACTTAAGTACAAAACCAAATAGCTAACTAAGCAAAGTAGCTAAGAAAAGCAGTAAAGGGATGTCCTCAGGGCGAGAAGTGCATGCATGCTCAGTCGCCTCGTTCGGAAATCCATTACGATGCCCCAACTTGCCTCTATTTGCAATTGTTCTCAGGACACTGCACAAAGGTCCAGATAGCTTCTACTCCAACTTGGAGACCTCCAGGAGCATTGCTGACCACTTATTAGTGGTGTAGACCACCTGTCGACCACTTGCACTTGTTGCAGACCAGAAAAAGTGGTCGGCCAGCCACTTTTACTGGTCGGCCGACCAGAAAATGTTGCCCAACTCCAATTTGCTACAACAGAGAACAAGAAGGGACACGGTAATGTATTTGCAAGATGTGTGTGCACAACCATCCTCCCTATCATTTCTTAAGCTCAATGGAGTGCGGTTCTCGACTCTCGTGCCACCAACCGAGCATCGCAATGCACGATGGCCGAGAAGCCAAGATTGCACAATTCAATGTTAATGAATGCACAAATAACACATAAGGGCCTTAACCTCTATCATGCATGATCAAGAGGGTCGGCGACCGAGAAATGAGGCACGTTTCATCACTTCAAGTATGAAACGTCCCTCATTTCTCGTGTTTGGATTGACGTCCAATCCAAACATGCAATGCAACTCAAGCATGCCAAACACAATGCAATGCAACATGATCAACTTATCAAAGCTAATGACATGCAAACATAATGCAATGCAACAAGCATGCAAACAACATGCTGAATGGACTTAAACCGAATATAGACAGACCTCAATCATGCCCAAAACAGTGGCCATAATGCTACGAAAGGATGGTATGAAAGGCAAGATGATGTATGCACATGCATTGGCTCACCAATTAAGCATAAGAGCACAACTCTCAAACATGAGCAAGGAGTGAGAAATATGGAAGTGTGACAACACTACAAGCTCTGAAAACATGTATGAAATGATGCCAAACCATTCAAACAACCCAAGTATGTCATGCAAGAGGGCCTAAGGCATAAGGCTACTCAAGGAGACTATACAAGAGGCATGCAATACATGGCATGAATGATTGAACCAATCATGGACAGAGCTCAAATAGGTCAAAACAAGGACCGAAACATGCTGAGATGGAAGTTCACAAGTCTAGACAAGCATGCATACGCATTGGTCCCCAAACAAGGCAATAATGCACAACCCTTGAAAGCATTCAAAGAGTGAAAAATGGGAACATGGCAATGTTATATGCTCTAAAATAACATGGTAGATGATGCCAAATCATGCACATGTCACAAATGAAGTATGCTATGGTGCTCAAAACTCAAAGCTAGCAAGGCCAATTGCACTACAGCTATGCAATACAAGAACCATATGGCCAAGAACACCCAAAACATTCCTAGAGCATATCAAAATGATGCTAAAACATGTATGGACTAGAGCTAACACATGCTAACATGAATGGCATGAAGCATGGAATATGCAAGGCCAATAAGGAAGGTTATACTACACCTACCAAAACCAAGCATGAGATGACTTTACCAATAAAAATCAGAGTTATGGCATGTCAAAATAACACCAAAAAATGGGCTAATACCAAGTCAACACATGCTAGAATAACAAGCCCACTCATTAGGCATGCAAGGCTAGCAAAGAGGACTTACACTACAAGCGTAAGAAGCAAATGAGGGATGCTCTAACCAACCAAAAACAGAGTTGTATCATGGCAAAATATGACCCAAAACACACTGAAATGGTGGCCCAAAAGCCTAGGCATGATGGCATACACAATGGCTCATATTGAATGCATAAAGCACCAACCCTCCAAAGCATTGAATGAGTGAAAGATGTAAGGGCATGACCACACTACATGCACTGAAATCACATACCAAATGATGATAGGTCATGCAAATAGCCCAAGCAATGCATACTAGTGGCTTGGAAACTCAAAGCTAGTGAGCTAGAATGCACTATGGCTATACAAAGTAAGGCATGCATGACCAAAACAATATCAAACAGAGCTTAAGCATGGTAAAACATGAGGAAAAGCTTCCTGGAGTAGAGCCAAAAGCATGTTAGAATGATGGTCAAAAGCATGATACATGTTAGGCTAGTATGCAAGATTGCACTACAAGTGTGTGAAGCATGCAAGAGACTATCAAACCAAGTCTAGACAGAGCTATATCATGCTAAAACAACACCAAAAACCTACTGAGATAGACCCAAAACAAGCTTAGCAAGCATGCTACTTTGATGAGCTACAAGTAGGATTACACTACACATACAAGAAGCATGCAAGAGGTGACCAAGATAGCCAAAAACAGAGTCATGGAAGGTCTAAAAGGTCACAAAAAAGTGCTCAAACAAAGCCTCAAGAAGGTAGAACTACATGCTCTTTTGATGAGCCATCAACACAAGCATACAAGAGAATAGGAGGAGGGACAACCCCCACCCATTTGAGGCCTCAAAACCAAGTTTCCACCACTGAAATTCTTCTGGAATTCAGTGGTAGAAAGGCCAAATAAAGGTGATCATAAAGGCTCAAGGAGATGGCTCAAAAGCCTAGCAAATAGGGTATGTAAGGGAGTAGATCACCCCCAACACCAAGGCAGCCTGAAACAAACATGTTAAGCACTAAAAATCAGAACTTTTTTGTAGTTTAAAGTTAGGCCTAAAACATCATGCAAATGGGGCCAAAAGCTTAATCAAAACAAAGCTTTAAAGGGGTTAAAGACTTACCCTTGTAGAACAACTTCAAGGAAGCAACTCCAGCAACCTTTTTGGATCAAAATCAGTCCAAAAAACACAAAACCAGCTTCAAGATGCCTCAGCAACAAGGGTGTGGTGTTTCACTATGTGTTTGTGTGCAAAAGTGTGATGAAAAGGCACTTTTAAGCACAAATATGAGAGAAAGGAGGAATTATAGAGATAAAGATGTATGTATAGCTTCAAGCGATTTTTCTGAACCTGGAGAAGGGAGAGAGGGCCTCCATTATATAGAAAACCAAGCCTCAAGCTTGTTGAAGCTAGATGCAATCCTACGTACACGTGTATGGAGGATGGTTTCTGTGCTCACCAGCTGTCACAGCTGGCAAGAAAATATCTACAGGAAATTGTAGGAAAGTTGCCGACCAGTTGAAGTGGTCGGCTAGCTACTTGCACTAGTCGGCCGACCAACACAAGTGGTCTGCAAGAATAAAAAGTGGTCAACAGGGGGCGGAGAGGTGGTCTACACCAAGAAAACAAGGTGGTGGCATGGCTGCTGACCACTTTTGGTGGTCCAAAGACCACCAAGACCAGTTGGCCGACCAGAAAATTGGCTGGCGGGGAAGAAAAGTGATTTTTAGGGAGAGAAACTGGTCTACAATCCTTATTCCACCCTCCAAGCAAGGAAAACAAGATTTGTGCCAAAAACAAACCAAAAAGGATGAAAGACGAAAGTCTGAGGGACAAGGCGCGCAGTTGGAAGCCTCAAAAACTAGTCTACGGGCACCAAAAGTGGTCTACGGGAGGGAAAAATGGTCTACGGCCACAAAAAGTGGTCTACAAGACCTCTGTGTCCCTCTAGACCAAGGCAACAAGGCATGGTTCAAAAACCAAGCCAAGGGGAGAACGTTAAGCGGTCCCGAGACAAGGTGCACGGTCGAAGGTTCCGGAAATCGGAAACTAGTCTACAAGACGGAAAAGTGGTCTACGACCACAAAAAGGTGGTCTACAGACCTCTCCCTTCCTCCAGGGAAGGTCAACAAGGCTTGGTCCACAAACCGAGCCAAAACACAAAGAGTTCAGAGGCCGGAGGCAAGGCACTCAGCCGAAAACTCTGGAAACTTGAAATGAGCACAAACATGCGCAATCATCGAACGCTCAATCGATGACGTCTGAGTCTTAAGGTCGGTCAAAAATGGGTTGTCTACACCATCATAGTTGAGGCGAATGTTGCCGCACTAAGACAGGCAAAGGCACCGGTGACTAAATGGAAAGGTAAGAGGCCAGGATCTAAATTCAAGAAGGGTCGGAACAACTTCAACACTCTAGCAAACAAGAGGCAAAATACAGGATCATTTACTAGTTCAGGCCAAGGGAATGATACACCTATCTGCCCAGAGTGTGGGAAGAGACATAAGGGAGTTTGTCGCAGGATTTCTAGTGCATGCTTTCGGTGTGGAAAAAAATGCCACATGATTAAGGATTGTCCTTTAGTGTCTCAAAGCACAAGCCAGTCTAGGAGTAACTCAACTGCATCAGTGTCAGCACCAAGGGTAAATTCAAAAGCAACTACGGGGAAAGAAACTCTAAAGCAAGGACAGGTTTTTGCATTGGTACCAGGTGATGTGCAGACTATAGAGGCAGTTGTGTCAAGTATTCTTCCTATCTGTTCTCAGAATGCATATGTATTAATTGAGTCGACGTCTACACATTCTTTTGTGTTCTATGCTTTTGCTCCAAAACTACTTAGACCCTTGGAACCAATGAACTACGTATTGGTTGTAACCTCTCTGGCAAGAGAAACTATGATCTGTGCATCTATGTATCCTACCTGTGAAATCATTATTGGAGACATGAATTTGTATGCGGATTTGTTACCTTTAGACATTGCACATTTTGATGTAATCTTGGGAATGGATTGGTTAGCGAAGTATTGTGCTACAATTGATTGCTCAACCAAACAAGTTGTGTTCCGTTTACCTGAAAGGCCTGAATTTACATTTAGTGAGGATAGTGTCATATCTCCCCCATATTTGATTTTCTCTATGAAAGCGAATAAATTGATTAATAAGGGTTGTAAGGGATTTCTATGTTCGGTACTAACAGTGCCAACTACTACTAAACCAGATGTGAGTAGTATTCCTGTGGTGAAAGAATTCCTAGATGTATTTCCAGATGATTTGCCCGGAAATTTGATTGATAGAGAAATCAAGTTCACTATTGAGATAGTACCAGGCACCCAGCCGATTTCCAAGACTCCATACCGAATGTCAACTACCAAGTTAAAAGAGTTGAAAACTCAGTTACAAGAATTGTTGACTAAGAAATTTATCAGGCCTAGTACATCTCTGTGGGGTGCTCCAGTGTCATTTGTCAAGAAGAATGATGGAACCCTAAGGCTTTATATTGACTACCGGGAGTTGAATAAGGTGACAATTAAGAATAAGTACCCATTGCCACGTATTGATGATTTATTTGACCAATTACAAGGGGCACAGGTGTTTTCTAAAATTGACCTGCGATCTGGATATCACTAGTTAAAAGGTAAAGCTGAGGATGTGGAGAAGACTGCCTGCCAAACAAGATACGGTCATTATGAATTCCTCGTTATGCCTTTTGGGGTTACTAATGCACCGACTGCTTTTATGGATCTAATTAACAGAGTTTTTAAGCCATTCCTTGATGAGTTCATTATGGTCTTTATCGATGACATTCTGATGTATTCTAAGAGCAAGGAGGAACATGAACACCACTTGAGACTTACTCTTCAAACGTTGAGGGAGAAGAAATTGTATGCTAAATTGTCAAAATGTGAATTTTGGTTAGATAGTGTGACATTTCTGGGATATGTGATAACGAAAGAGGGTATCTCTATTGATCTACAAAAGATAGAGGCTATTGTAAATTGGCCGAGACCAGCGAATGTGACAGAAGTTTACAGTTTCTTGGGCTTGGCTGGATACTATCGCAGATTTGTGAAGGATTTTTCAAAGATTGCTTTGCCACTTACTCAATTGACACAAAAGGGAGTACCATTCGAATAGACTGATCAAAGAGAGGCATCTTTTCAAGAATTAAAGACAAGACTTGTGACAGCACCAGTTCTCACTTTACCCTCTGGCACGGATGGCTTTACCATTTATAGTGATGCTTCCTATAAAGGCTTGGGATGCGTGTTAATGCAAAACGGAAGGGTGATTGCTTATGCTTCCCGTCAGTTAAGACCACATGAAAAGAGTTACCCAACTCACGATCTGGAATTGGCTGCAGTGATTTTTGTATTGAAAATTTGGCGCCATTATTTGTATGGGGCTACATGTGAGGTGTATACGGATCACAAAAGTTTGAAATATTTTTTTACCCAGAAAAAGCTAAACATGAGACAACGTAGATGGCTAGAGTTAATTAAGGATTATGATCTGTAAATTATGTGTCATCCTGGAAAAGCTAATACAATGGTCGATGCCCTTAGCCGAAAATCCATGGGAAACTTAGCTTGTTTACTCGCCAGACAGAAAATAGTATTGCAAGAGTCGGCAATAATTGAAAGGGTCAAGGAGAAACAATCGCAAGATGAGTTCCTCAAGAAAATAATGGATGAGTGGGAATCTAACCCTAGACAGGGATGTAGTTTTGAGAACGCTACACTCAAATTTTAGGGATGGTTATGTGTATCAAATGACAGTGGTTTGAAGAAACGGATCCTCCAAGAAGCCCACAATTCCAAATTCTCTATCCTTCCAGGGAACAAAAAAATGTACCAAGACTTAAAGAAGAATTTTTGGTGGCCGGGAATGAAAAGAGAAATTGCTGAATTTGTATCCAAGTGCTTGCAATGCCAACAAGTTAAAGCGGAACATCAACGACTCGCAGGATTACTTCAACCATTACCAATACCGGAGTGGAAGTAGGAACATATTACAATGGATTTCGTGGTTAGCTTGCCTCGTTCCAAAAGAGGTATGGATTCTATTTGGGTAGTTGTTGATCGATTGACAAAATCTGCTCATTTCTTACCCGTCAAAACGACATGTAATGTGGATAAATCAGCGACCCTATATATGAACGAAATTGTGAGATTACATGGCGTGCCTGTATCGATTGTGTCTGATAGAGATCCAAAATT